>JAVFBW010143820.1:0-12731 GCA_034783835.1 Mopalia ciliata | reverse complement strand
GGCCAGATTGGGTTTCAGAATGTATGTGTGGCCAGATTGGGTTTCAGAATATTTGTTTGGCCAGATTGGGTTTCAGAATGTATGTATTGCCAGAGTGGGTTTCAGAATGAATGTGTTGCCAGATTGGGTTTCAGATTGTTTGTGTGGCCAGATTGGGTTTCCTAATGTATGTGTTGCAGATTCGGTTTTAAAATATTTGTGTGGCCAGATTTGGGTTTCAGAATGAATGTGTGGCTAGATTGGGTTTCAGAATGTTTGCATTGCCAGATTGTGTTCCAGCATGTTAGTGTTGTAATTTTAGGGTTTAGAATATATGTGTGTACAGATTGCGTTTCAGAATGTTTGTGCGGCAGGATTGGGTGTGTAAACGTTTGTTTCGCCAGATTGGGTTCAAGAATGTTTAATGTGTCCAGATTGTGTGTATTGTTTTGTATGTATGTCTGTTTGGTTAGGTCTAATTTTTTTAGAACGTGGCTATTTTGTATCTTACTACGGGAGTCGTGTCAATATTTTTAGACTGGAAGGGTCTCTGGATTGGAAGTGTTTAAGAATATGCACTGGTCAAATTTATCTATTTGCTTTTTATGTTTATTGAGCAGGATTGAGACAATCGTGCTCTAATGCATATTTTAAATATATGAGGAGGTTAAAATGTGCTTACCTCTACCCGGATTCGAACCCCGGATCTTTGGGTTACAGGCCCAACACTCAACCGGTTGAGCTTCAGAGGCTCTATTGCATATGTGTAGCTGAGTTGGGTCTCCGGTGTTCAGACTATTTGAATCTAGTGTCTTGGAATCTACATGGGGCAGTGTATCTGTCATCATCTTAAGTGGGGTCGGGTCGCGCTTTGTGCCTTGTTCTTTAGTGTAACAGAGTAGAGTGTGTGTGTGTCGGTGTTTGTGCTATAGCGTTATAGAGTAGAGTGTATTATGTGTGTCTGGTTTTCCTTTGGTACAATGTCTGTATATGTCACTGTGTTGGGTCTGATGCCTTCGTATGAACTCATGGTCCGATGTCTATTTTATAAATTATTGATTAACTTTAAATTTTGACTGGATATGATTGAAGATGTAAATTCACTAAATTTAAAATGGGCGCTGAACTGGACGCAATAATATGTCTTAACGACAAAACTTTATTTTTTTATGAGCACATGTATATTTTAAGTAAAGTAAAAGAAGAGATCACCCTTTGCCTGAACGTTATCTCAGATTAAGGTCCTGTTGAAATAGTTTTGTCATGTAATGTGTATGTGTAAGATTTTAATCATTTCATCACGCCAACAGGTTGTCTACCTTACCGCATTGCTGCCTTACGTGCTACTGTTTGTCTTGTTGATTCGTGGCGCCACCTTGCCAGGGGCAGGGGAGGGAATCCGATACTACCTGTCGCCTCAACTGCATCGATTAGCCGATTCTCAGGTAGATCCCTCTGAGGGAGAATTTATTTACAGGTTTTATACCATATACCTTACACTATATAAAATCAAATGTGTTTCAGAAAGTATTTAGTTTTGATAATGTCCTATTTACCGTAATGTTTTTCAATTTATTTCATTAAGTCAATAAATTATAAATTTTACACGAATTAAGCACATAGAGATAATATTCGGTAATGTATTCCTCCGCTACTATTTAGTGAAACCTGAATCCAGTGGGGTTTGTTTTGTCGATGAAGATATCCATTACAGACAATATAGTGGTTGCTTCGTGGACAATATTGTAGAACACAGGACCCATTAACCTGTAATCGACCTTTTATAGCAGGGACATTCGTTTGAGTATGAGAAGAGTCGCTGGGTGGATTTAAGAGGCTTTTTCAAAAAAAGGTTTTCCACCAAATGTCTGCAGGACACAATTTTTATATAAATAAAATTCCCTTAAGTAAGCCTCTAAATTTAAATCGAAAAGACAATCTGCTCGGTTAAAGCAATAATCTGTTACAGGTTTGGATTGACGCTGCGTCACAAGTATTCTACTCTTCAGGTGTTGGTTATGGAGTTGTTGTTGTTTTGGGCAGCTACAATAAATTCCATCAAGATATTGGAAGGTAAGTATGTCTGCTCTTTCTGTAAATGTGACTTGAATAGTAGACACAAGATAGACATAAGCTATATCTAAAAGCTAATAGTAGTTACAAACAGGGCCGCGAAGATAATTGCTGGGTCTGAGGTTTAAAGGAAACTTGCTCCTCCCCACTCCAATATGTCCCCAAGGATCCTATGAAAGTCATTAGTGGCTCTCTTCCTGAAATTGGTTTTATATCTGTATGGATAATTTTAAATTCACCGCAAGAGATTGCCATTCACATATTCAAGAATGGACTCCATTTATTGCATAAGGTACACCCTCAGGTTTCGACGTTTGGTCGCCTAAACCCATGGACCCTGAGGCGAGGCCCGGACTGCCCACGCCCTCTACCTCACAGCTGGCCTGACTAAATATGGAATACAACTCATATGTATATTTCTATTTCCAAAAAGCATTTGGGAAACTAAATCAGAGATTTATTTCAAGCAACATAGCACCATGCTATATCAGTTGTTATAAATATTTAATATAGTGGCAAACTAGACTATGGGATTGTTGGACAACTAATCTACGGCAGTCATATTAAGACAGTATATTATAGAACTAATTAACAAATAAGGTAGAAAATCATGATGATACGGCATATTATAGTAAAAATAAACGTGGAATAAAGGAACTGCCCACATTACGGTCCAATTTCTAGAATGGACATGGTATTGAATCTGGGTCGAATACGACCCAAAACATTGAAACATTTAAACAGAACTTTTTTGGGGCGCCTATTACTAATATACTGTTTACAAGCTGCCATACCGATGTGCAGTCACTTGAAATGTGGATTCTCGATACCCACTTACAATACACATGCCACTCTTGTCGCTCGCCTGGGATTCGCTTGGTACTCATCTTGTTCGCCTCCACGTCGCCGAGGTGAACACAGAAAAGGCGAATAAACGAAAAGCAAATCATGGAAATGCTTCCTAAAATTATACCGTGAATAATCTAATCTATGTCCTTGTAGTGGATGCTAGGCCTCGTGTAGTGGTTTGGATAAATCTGAACTGATTGAAGACTAAGACTATAAACAGAAGCTATCAACTTTTGAGCAATTGTGTTACTTTCTTTCAGATCAGCTGTAATTGTTACCAGCGTAAACGCTGTAACCAGTCTAATAGCAGGCTTCACGATTTTCTCCGTCTTGGGTTTTCTTGCTCATAGTCTGGGGAAGAGCATTGATGAAGTCACAGCCTCTGGTAAGAGTCTCTCGGTCAGATAATCCGATTTAATTTAAAAAAACTTGAAATGGTTTTGTAACTTATTGATACTATTTTTTTGTTTGGTTGATAGGGGTTTTACGTCGTAGGCCTACTCAAGGGTATTTCACTTATATGGCAACGGATTATCCACTTCACACTGTACCTTGTGTTATTATGTCGGAAAACCGTGCAGAAAAACGAATGTTCTTAAAACAAAAATGTGCAAGTCAGAAAATTCAAATTTTTTTCTCAAGCGAAGTGGCAAAAAGCGTACAGAAAATTTCTTTAAATCTGATATACTTTTGTACTTTTTAAATCTAATTTTGCTGCCTTTCCAGGGCCTGGTCTCGTTTTTATAGTCTACCCCTCAGCACTGTCTCAGCTACCGGCAGCCCCGGTTTGGGCCTGCTTGTTTTTCCTCATGGTTGTGTTTGTGGGATTCGATTCTATGGTAAGGTTTACTCATGTTCCAATTTACGCCTTTGCCCTAGCTCCTCTCATATTGCTGGAAAGATTTGTATGATGGATGCAATATGAAAGGTAATATATTTACTTTAACTCAGTGAGTCAGCAACAAGAGGCATGCATAACTTTGCATAATTTCTGTCCTCATCGAATATGGAACATCAAAATTAATTGGCTTGAGAGTTAGCTGTTTGTGTTACTTACACAATCCAAAACAGTTGCTAGGATAGTTATATGACTCCGAGAGAATCATGTTCTAACATTACATATTCCATTTGCGACGATTATGACGCTTATTTGCTAAAGGTGCATTCTCACAGTGCGATTTGTTGTTACGACTTAAGGGGATTGTCCTTATTTTCAGCATTTTGATTGGTCGACATTTTTCACGACCAATAAAAAAGCCACAAATAAGGGGAATCCCGTGAGAAGTACGTGGTATTACATGTCTTGTGGCCTTCTGACATGATGATCTATGGTCCAGCATGGAGTAGTCATGACGAACAGTCCTTAAGGTATTGGGTCGCCATGGTTACAAGGATCAACTCCATCTGAGATCTCTTTGTTGAACAATACTCCGTACATTCATCATTTATTATCAACTCGGGTGTGTTGCTATGTTTGCTTGTCACATCTCCTTAAATTCATCACTGGATTGTTTCTTTCCTTGGATATTTGTCCACTGGGAATTTTGTTCTCGGGTCTGTCTACAATGCTTCATGTTCGCTGGAGTAGCCTAAGGCAATATTTGTTAGTTCATGTTTTATGTAATTATAATTCTATGTATCGGGATAAATATTTACCGATTAAACAGATAGCAGAATTTGATAACATTAGGGTGCAAATTGTGTTATACCTGACGTTTGTAAGGTCTTGCAGTTTGAACTCAGAAATCCGATGTATTGAAACAGAACTCTGTTAGATTTATTTGAGAAACTATGAAGAGAATAATACCTAATAGCATAAGTCTGTTATTATTTATGATCATGGATATTTTCTATTTGTATTGCAGTTCTGTACCTTAGAAACGTTCTTTACATCAATCATCGACGAGTTTCCGACGCTGTTGAGGCAACGTAGGGAGTTGTTTATCGCCATAGCCTGTCTTCTTTCATACCTGGCGGGGTTGTCTATGATGACACAGGTAAACATTAAACATTCATCAGGTCCACATCACGATCTCACACTGTTTTCCAACCTTTAACCCCAACCCCAAACAAGCAAACTGTTTTCTACAATGACAAAGTTACATTTATGAATTTATCCCGAGTACATCCCTGCCCCACAAGTTTGCAATCGAGGACTTTTAAGGACGTCAGTGAGGTTATGAAATTACACTGTCCTTCCTAGGTCACTAGTTTATGAGAGATGCACAGGTAAGTTCATAAGGGTATGCGGTCTCAACTTTTTACTCACTAGGTTACAAATCATAGTACAAATAAGAACATAGAATTGTCATTGTTACATTGCTAACTCAGAGGGTTACGAATCATTGTACAGGTAAGGTTAAACGATTGTTCTTGTAAAATTACTAACTCACTGGGTTATATACACTGACACGGTAATGTATAACGTATTGCATCTGTAAATCTAACAAACAGGTATATCTCAGATGTCACAGGTATGGTTAATACATATCCTGTTTAGATTCCTAACTCACGGGGTTATCTTATCAGATACAGGTGAGGATTTTACTATACAAATACAATTGCCAAAGATTAGGTAAGTATTGGTTGGATTCTTGGTAGCATTGATTGGTTGAATCTTATATCATTTTATATGCGAATCTGAATCTTGAGAGAAGGCAGACGACAATTGCTGTCAGCTACACTCTTAGAAAAATGGTTCTATGTGGAACCAATAAGGGTTCTTCAGCTTATGGCTGTGGAGGAACCCTTTATAATTCTGTATGTAACCTTTTTGAATTCGTTCTATAAAGAACCGTTTTACAACGGTTCTATATCGAACTATAAAGGATTCCATACCGAACCATAAAATATTCAGCGTAGGGTTCTGTATCGAACCATATAAATATGGTTCTGTATAGAGCCCTATCAAAACAGTTCCATATCGAACCCTTTCAAGACCGTTCAATATAGAACCCTTTAAAAACGTTTCTCTACGTAACCATAAAGGGTTCCACACCGAATCAAACAGGGTTCTATTAAGAACTTTAATGGGTTCTTCAGCTTATAGTTAAAGACACTGTATGGTTCTTCTTGGAGAACTTCTTTATGTGTTCTAAACAGAGTATTTTATTAAGGATCTGGTTCACCTCGTTCACTCACAAATGTGTATCTGGGTGGTACTCAATCCTTTAATAGTTTTAATGATTTCTTTCCAAGACATCAGTTGACGTTTGTTTGCACGCAAGAATATTTTATATAGCCGATCTTCAAAGATAAACACAATTCGGTATCATTTCGTGGTATTTCATTTTTATATAACCCTATAGAGTAGTATAGAGGCTGAAAAGGGGTTGTTTGGTTTGATCATTTCTATTTGTTTTATTAATTCAGAATCCTAACAAACATGGAAAAATACATATTATGTTCTTTAAGTTATTGTGGAAATCCACTTATACAAACATTTATCAGTATAATAACAACGGACTATAGGGAACTAAACAAAAGGTGAGGTGCAAACGCATTTACTGTTATTGTCACAAATACAACTTTTGACATTCCATTTGTTTTAATAAAAAAATCAATTAATTCGGTACTACTGTATAATACGACTTTAAATGTAACTAATACATAATACATGCCTGCACACAAACATCAATAATAATCATTGTATAAATCGAATAACATTAGTAAAATAATAAAACAAGCAATAATAACAAGACATTAACCCTGCGAAAGATTGAACATTAGTTTTTTATAAAGACTGATGAGATCATTGGTATATAAAGTAATGCATTTATCAATAATAACCATCAATATACAAAACAAAGGATTTGACTAACAGCATCTTTATTTTCGTTATTTTGGGATAACACTTTCTTAGTTTGAACAGATTTTAGTTCAGAAAATTGTGCAGGTTGAAACCCGTCCGGGAATCTAACCCGCGACCCTCAGACCGAAGGGACCGAATCGCCAGCAGTAAATGCCGGCCATCTAGACCACTCAGCCACCCGGCCTTGTACAAAATAGACTCCAGCTAGACTCCAGCTGACCAACCTTCTATTTGGTAGAAGGCCGTGAGGCTGAGTGTTCTAGGTGGCCAGCATTTACTGCTGGCGATTCGGTCCCTAACTCTGAGGGTCGTGGATTAGATTCCCGGATGGGATTACTATGATTAAGTAAAATACGACAGGCGTTATCCGATTTAATTAAACTGTTCTGAGATTCTGCTTCCCTTCAACGGTGTATTGTTATTACACCACTACAGGACTGGACCGAATTGGATTGTTTATAACAAATTAACTGTTTTACTAATCAGCTATACATACTAACACCTAAGAACCAGTGGCGTCTTATATGTATTATATTGCATATTTGATATGACGTATCGTGCAAAGTTTTCTAATTGTGTTAGATTTGTGACAGACCAAACAATAAAATTGTTCAGAGAAAAGAAAGAAATAAAGGCAGGGAGAACAACATCGTCGTTAATTGGTCACATGGTAAAAAAAATAATCGGTTCGTTCTTAAAATTATTTATAAGCATGGTAATGTTATACAGATCTGTTAGTGGTGTCTGTATTGTGTCCTGTATTTGTCCCGTCTTGTCTGTGTTTGCTGCCAGTGGTGTCGAGGGTGGTTCCTTTCACTCATCGAGCTACCACGCTGTCATGTGATTGAAATAACGCTAAGTACGGCATTAAACCCAAATCAAACAAAGAAACAGCCATATCAATTCATATTTAGTAGATCGTCATAAATTCAGATTGTACTTGGATGTTCAGTTGTCATAGTATTGTAAACATTGGTCAAAACCAGTGGTAGTTTAATAGTCATGTTGTACTTTCTTAACTCTATGTCATCCTTTTATTGACGATTACATATAACATAGTTACAGTGATGTTAACATTACATGTGTTTACATTACAGCATTGGAATCGTGCCAAGGATCGTGCTGATTCTGGGCCAGGTGTTCAGATTGTGACTGTATGTTCAGTTGTCACAATATTGTCAACACTGGTCAATCCCTGTTGTGGATTTAAAGTCTTAATATTATTTCCAAACTCTATATCATACTCTTAGTCACAGTTATATATTACATATTTTTCAATGAATCAAAGAAGATATGTATTCACCGTGATGCAAAATGTGTTTACATTACAACATTGAAATCGTTCTAAGATTCTGGCCCAGGTGTTCACTCAGAATAATGTCCACAGAACAACCAGGTGATTGGTGATTAGTTTTCTATTATATTTGTCTGTATTGAGTCACAATTACACTAGGCTTGCGCTATCATTAGACGATCTTCTAAATGTGCATAATGAAACCTGTCAACATCACTTCTTTTCTTCGCGTAATACTAGATGTTACAGAAAACCGAATGGCATTTCCCGGCCTCCATAGTGTACAGAGTTATCGATCGTCACGGAAATACAGACCGATGGTTGAATGATTCATGGTCGGCAATTAGCTCAAATTTAACACTTGATATGTCACAGACTTCCAAGTTCAATCAAATGAAAGGGAAGACTTAATAGTATTCACAGAAATACTTTATAACAAACCAGGACTTGGAAATACATAATGGGCAGTCCCAGTCAGATACATCTGTCTGTCTGACCTTCAGCGAATCTCAAAGAACCTGTCAGAATACAGGCCTACAGGAATAGTTCAATGGAATATTTTCTTAGCTCCCAAGCAGTGACAATGTCTGGTCGCAACGCTATCACGTAACAATACACCAATTGAGTCCCGGCATCTTGTGAAATCCCCGGCCAGCTAATCGTAACGGTTTACGTACTGTGTGCAGCGGTCGTTTATCTTATGGGTCGAGTCGCTCTCTTTGTGCAGCCGTACGTAAACCAATTTTACTTTCCGAGAATGGAAACCTAACACATTCCGACCAAAATGTTATGAACTTATACTTATATGTGGCTAGTTGCCTGATTATCTGATATCTTCAAAATACAACTGAGTAGACTGGTTAAACAGGTTGAATTCATTTCAGAATAAAGATGTGGGATTAATCTTCACCGAAACCCTGAAACAAAATGAAACGGTGGCATTCTGTCAGTTCACTCAGTGTTACTTTGCGACATCGTCAGTTATTTTTCGAGTCACTGACGTTGCCTTGTAGGTCATAGCTTAATCATTAAAGTATATAAAGTATATAATATAAAGTTATCTTAAGTGTGGCACAAAACCCCAATCAAAGAAATAAATATAGATCTGAGTTCTATTATGTTAAATACCTGTTAAATTCCGTATTGAGAACGAAATATCAAAGACTAGATCCGTTAGCCTTTGTTAATTTCTCTGGGTTGAACCGTAACTTGCCTTACATAACTGTGTAATTCCTAGTTTTTGTCATTTACAGTCTGTTAGGAGTTCTATTAGCTCTGTCCAATAATATTTATTATTTAATATTGTATATGCCAAACGCGACTTAAAATATCACAGAAACACAGTTCAAAGAAATGTTTCTAACTCGCCATTTTTCTCTCTTCCACTCTTCCTATTGACTTGGGTTTTTAGAAGGAAATCCTGTTAATTCCCCTTCTAAGACATGTTTACCTAACAAAAAGATACAGAATTTATGAAACTGGGAGTAAACTCGATTTGTCCTGTATAAATCTATTGAATTTAAGTTTTGTACCCTTCTTCAAATCTTGCTATAGGCCAAAAACACGATTGGATTACATAGATTTAAAAGAAGAACACAATGTTTAAATATACCGTATTTCGCGAACCGATTATGTTCAAAATCTTTTGGCTTTAAATGGAAAAGTATATTCTCTATGTTGTCTGTCTTGCTACTAAGAGTTGCAACGATGCTACATCTACGCTATCAAGTGTCACTAAAACGTTTGGCTGATCAAGTGAAAATGCTTATTGATGAGTATTGGTCGCATCGAAATGTGAAATTGTTCATCGCCTTCAAAGGTTTTCCTTTGAGAAATCCCTTCATTAATACTAGCCCTCAAACAAACAACCAAACAGATAAAACTATCATGAACAAATAAAAAAATTCCAGAGACATTAGTTTCTACAAATCTTTTTCTACACGGTCGAATGATAAATTTACTACATTCTTTCAGCAAAGTGTTCTTTTCCGACGACTTTAGGGAACTGGATTTGTTTACCATGTACTTTAACTCCGAAATTTCACAGATGTTAAGATCAAACAAACATCCAGCAGGGTACTTTAATGGTGATAGTCTTTCTATTTTCGTTCAATGTCGTATTATAAACGGTTGTACTTTACTTTATGTCGATCTTCTATTTAATAACTACATATCTGATTCTCCGATATGCAATTATATATCCACATCGGAAACAGCTGACTGTTGTCTTCCTCACATTTCGCTTGTATAATCACCCACGCCACATCATGCTGGACAATAAACATCTCAGTGGTTATACCGATATAATTATCACGACCATCCTGTTATAAGGAACTGCTGAAGTATCTATCTCACATAACATTGGTATCTGTTTTCCGGTTCTTTCTAGTGCGAAACGTTTTATTAATTAGCATGATCCTCTTGAGCTAGCCATGATCCGGTTCAACTTGGTCTCGAGCTAGTTTTGACAGACCATGTTCGAACTGGTCTCGAGCTAGCCTTGACACACACACGTTCGAGCTGGTCACGAGCTAGCCCTGCCGGACCACGTTCAAACTGGTCTCGAGTTAGCCCTGGCAGACCACATTCAAACTGGTCACGAGCTTGCATTGACACACCACGTTCGAACTGGTCACGAGCTAGCCATGAGAGGCCACGTTCGAACTGGTCTCGAGCTAGCCTTGACACACCACGTTCGAACTGGTCTCGAGCTAGCCTTGACACACCACATTCGAACTGTTCTCGAGCTAACCCTGACAGACCGCGTTCGACCTAGTCTTCTTTCTTCATAATTTAACTGGATACGAGTTTTGCCATACAGAGACAGTCATATAGGAAAATTCCGTCTGATATAAACATTTTATTTATCTTTCGTCTGAGAAGTACCATTTACCTTCTCCATCCACTATTCAATACTGTTACGAATACTTCATCGTCTGAATTCTTCCCATTGTTTTTTTTATGTGTTTGCTGATAAAGGTCAGATGTAGGCAGACTGTTGTCATGCTGGTAGTTTAATAACAAAGCTTCTGATGAGACAATATCAATATATATCCTTTCTTCTTTGATGCTATTAGGGTTGTTTGTCCTCATAAAGTTTTACACGGTAATTAAATACTAGCAAAAAGGCGACATTGGCAGAACAAGTTTTCTCTTGGTCATTTGTTACTTCTATAACCTAATGTTATAACCTCATTGGACTTCGGGTCAATACAAAACACTTTATGTTGATTTAGAAACTCTCCCCGGTATAACTATGGTCTGTTGGCCTATAGGAAACGGACAATGCTCGGTCAACCGCGAACAGTTCCAGGAATCTAGTGACGTCTCCGGAAGCTTCTCCTCAGGTGACATTTGTTACAATAGAAGCCACATATGTAGCGTGAGTACGCTCTGTTTGGGGCGTGCAGATGGACTGGATTAGGGCGTAAACGCTGCTGTATTTGTATAGCTTCCTAGTCCAGGCTAAATTTTAATATTTTCACATTTACCAGAGGAATTCATAGATTCTAAGCATATAATTGTGTATTCATTTTAGCAGTTTGAATTGAGTATGGAACACCTGCCTAACATTACGTAACAATGAAACAATGATGTACATTTCCGTTGGTATTGCGAACTTCTATAAATGCATACTTGTAATAAACCGATACAATCGTGACAAATTGTATTAAATAATATTACTGAATCTTACTCAAGGGTATTTCACTTATATGACGACGGATTGTCCACTTAACACTGTACACAGCCTTATTACGCTGGAAAACCGGGAAGAAACATCGTCAAAACCACCCCGCGATTGCCGGAGCCACAACATGTGACTCGCTCATATACCTGATGGTCGAAAGGCGGATTCGAACCCGTTAACGGTAAATCGAAGCATGTTCAGTCCAGGAAGCGCACTCGCTACCATAGAGCCACGGCCGCTACCCACATAAAATAGCAGCAAATGTAGATATTGAATGTGCTCACTCATAAGCTGCTTATGTCTTTGCTCAGGTCAGGCAGTGGTTGTGCGATAACGACAGACTTGTTGTTGAGGAATAACCTCAGAATGTTAAGAAAGCAGGAACAAAATCGATCCGACGGTTGTTGAAAACCGATACTCGTCTTCACTTTTCAAGCAGATCGTTCCATGGTTGAAATATAACATGTTTTGTTCGTGAACAGAAACGTAACAGGGGAAGTGCTAGATGAGAAAAAGTCGCTGGCCAAAGCTCCCATATCACAATGTCAATCTCAGAGTCCAGTTGTTAATTCATAACACTGACCAACGGTAATGTCAATGTCACAATAGAATGTATGACTTCTATTTGACTTAAAAGATCCTCATATAGTTATCTATTGCATTGAATTTAGCAGACTTGTTGTCTGTAACGCGGCATTGAGTGGAACGACCTTCCCTTGTTCGCGATGGTGTACTTGTTATGTTCGTTTCTAACAAAGTTAAAATATCACAAATCCAATACCAAACCAAAACCAAATTTCAGAGAATACCTGAACAAGCACAGTGTCCTGAGGGCTAGGGTATGTAATTGGGTTGGTACTGCTTTTAAATATCTTACTGTAAATTAATGTCTCCAAGCTCTCCAAAAAACCTTTTGTGTATCGTTATATATATATATATATATATATTCAAATAAAATTAAAATTATTCCCAAAATTCCTATGTCAAAATTTAGAGTCTGTCATGACAGAATTCATTGGACTGAGGATACAGCAAAT
>JAVFBW010143809.1:0-12732 GCA_034783835.1 Mopalia ciliata | reverse complement strand
AAATTGCATAGTCATTGTATTCAGTTATAACAAATAAGGCAGAAAAATAAAGAACATTGACAGACAGACAATACGTTGACGCAATTATAATGCGTTCACATGCTTTTTAAATGAGTTGAATGAAAGTGAGCCCAGGAATGTGATTGTCATTGTGTTCCTTACTTTCTAACTTTTTAATATGTGCATTGTCACAGGAGATTGCCTTATGATAATGACATGAAATGTCGCATGTAAAAACTAAATACACACTCGATATAAACCTCAATGAAATAGGTAAACAATACATTTAATAGATGTTGGGCGAGAAATTGTTTTATCTCCTCTATCTTGGATCGAACCTACGTCCTAAAGCCGACAGACATATCAGTAGCCATGAAGCTAATACAAGGTAAATAAAACGAGAAGACTATAGACAAAGGAATTTCGCTATAAAAGCGTGGAACTGTTTGCGTTACCCCTGACAGCAATAGTTCAGTAATGATTACACAGCAGCATAACATTCTAGGTAAATTAACTCATCATTAACAGTCTCATAGGAAAGCTAATCTAACAGCGAATTCAGGAGTTATAATATGACAGATGAGTAAGTGTTACGTGGTCCATTTAACGCGAACAACGACAGCAGTCACGATGATCGTGATTACAGGTAAGATCGTGATTACAGGTAAGAACTTTTATGGGATATCCTGTATTGGTATTCAGCAGCCAACGTAAGATAAAGATATGAACTCCCCTTTATGTAAGACCCATGTCAACGTAATAAACTGAGACTTTGACAAAGTTCATCAGCATAGTTAATCTATCTCGTTAATTTATCTCCACTATCCAAGGGCCAACCTTTGCTAACTTAGGTTTTAAGATTAAACCTCTGTGTTAAATGCCAAAGTTAAAATTGTATACTGATCTGTCTAATACGCGAAGACGAAACGCTTCAGCCAAGAAATCCTGAACAGTCAAATTGGCTTTTAAATCACAATTTCAAAAAATAATTCTTTTTAGGATTCGGATTTTCATTACTTTTATTTCAAATTACTTTTATTTCAAATGTTATAAAGCAGATTAGACATAAATAAAACCGTGTTCACGAGCGGCTGCCTTATAACCCAACTTGTTTGATATTGCGAAGATATTTTATAGGGACTTGATTCAGAGCAGAATATACTCATACTATCATGTAGTCTGTACTGGCCAATGAAGGAACACTAAATACACAATATAGCAAGGCACATTTATATACAAAAAAACAGGCATTGGACCCACAATATGAGACAACTAGACATTTGGATCGTTATTCATTACGTTATTAATAATCTATGCACATTGTATTGTAAAAGTAACAGCCATTTTTCATTCTTTAACGACGAAAAGGCTGAAAGAACTTTCTAACCAAGAGACATTTGCCACTGTTACATAATAAAGCAATCCAAATATTGACCACTTTCTTAAACACTCATTCCACGGTGCTTTATCTGTATTTCAAAAGTAACACGCATTCTACATTCTTTAACGACGACAAGGCTGAAAAGACTTTTTAACCAAGAGAGATTTGCACTGTTATTTAATAAAACAATCCAAACATTGACCACTTTCTAAACCACTCTTTCCACAGTGCTTTATTTGTGCCGATTTCCGGAAGGCGTTTTCTTTTCTTGTGTTTTTCTATTTTTTGGGTCTAGAACCATATGCATTGCTTCCATGACAACAATGGCGATCCAAACGTTTTAATCTTTTATCGGTCACATGATTATACCCATTTCAAACGGCAAACGCAAAGATCTTTTACTTTAACATAGACTACAGAGTTGCATCCGTCCCCCCACATCCTCCCCGCCTTGAACACGTTTTCTTATTAATTAAGGACTTGATAATTGGTTTGTTGTCTTGGTTTGAAAGCCCAATTAGAAATCAGAGGATCGGTCCAGATCTGGACAAATGTCAGACATACACATTTAGACCATTACGCCACATTGTAACATCTAACGTTTGATAAACGGGGAAACGTCGGATGTTACAATGAAAAGAAAGAAATAAAGATTGTATAAACCTGGGCGATTTGGGATAAAGAATTAATTGTGGCATATTCTCTTTGACTTCGTCCAAACTTCGAACTATGTTTTGAATACCGATCTTTCAGAGGCGTATTTTTGTGTTACTGTTAGATGCCGCTGTGGGTCTGGAAGGGAGATTTGTCGTCTTTTAACTTTCCGTTTATACTAGAACAAGATAGAATGTAGTGGGTACCAGAGCCGGAGTGACTTATGTGAAATATCTCCGATCAAATAACGTGAATTGCACGCCATTTTGTAGATTTCAGTCCGCTTGATTTTTATTTGCTAAGTTTTAGTGTTGCTCATCACGTGTGCTGGAGGTCAGACATTTAGAGATGAGATGAACTTAAGAAATGACCTTCTGGCTAACTACAGCGACATCATCTTACCTGTCACCAATCAGAGTGAAGCAGTCCGACTCAATATCTCTATCGTATTACACACTATCCATGATCTGGTAAGAGAATTTCGTTCACTTCTATCAATTATCCTTTTAACAGGTGACTTCTCAATTAAGTTAGGTTTTTTTCTGTAGATATGTATTTAGTCCAAAAGTGCGACAAATCAGCTTAGATTCATTTAAACATTTTGTGTAAAATTGTCTACGGTACAACGATAAACCTTAGCTAATTATAACGATCGTTTGTCTGAATCATGAATCATTGTCGGAATTTGAGTATTTATACTTTCAGTCAGGTTGTCTGAATCATGGTTTTGTCTGAATCATGAATTCTTGTCGAGAGTTCTGAGTTGCTGTCTGAATGCTGACCTCTCGCTGAATCATGGACCTGTCTGAATCATGAACTTGTCTGAATCATGGAGATGTCTGAATCATGAACTTGTCAGAATCATGAACTTGTCTGAATCATGGAATTGTCTGAATCATGAACTTGTTTGAATCATGGAATTGTGTGAATCATGGACTTGTCTGAATCATGGACTTGTCTGAATCATTGACTTGTCTGAATCATGATCTTGTCTGAATCATGATCTTGTCTGAACCATGGAATTGTCTGAATCATGAACTTGTTTGAATCATGGACTTGTCTGAATCATGAATTATTGTCGAGAGTTCTGAGTTGCTGTCTGAATGCTGACCCCTTGTCTGAATCATGAGCTTGTCAGAATCATGAATTTTTGTCGAGAGTTCTGAATTGCTGTCTGAATGCTGACCTCTTGTCTGAATCATGAACTTGTCAGAATCATGAATTATTGTCGAGAGTTCTGAATTGCTGTCTGAATGCTGACCTCTTGTCAAAATCATGAACTTGTCAGAATCATGAATTATTGTCGAGAGTTCTGAGTTGTGTCAATGCTTACTTTTTGTCTGAACTCTTGTCTTCACGTGGATTTCTTTCAGCTGATTGAAATTTCTTCTGAACAACAGGCTCTCATACTTTAAAGAAAACTCTTGTTTATTTATTTGTATGAAAAGCGATTGCCTGAATGCCGAATGTTGTCGGAATCATTAAATCGTGTCTAAATGACAAAACAAAGGTACGAGCTATCAATATTCATGTGAAAGAGGAGCTCTGTCTTAGTGTTACCGATGTGTGTTTGAATGATAGACAATTGAGTGAACGGTGGACTCTTGTTTGAGTCCACCTTACAACTTACTCCTAGTAAAGAAAAAACTAAGTCTGTATGTAACTTACAAATTTAGAGCAAAAACCATACCGGTACTCAAAACCATGTCCAAAGTCCACAATATTTATCTTGGCTAGAAAACTTTGCTAAAGTTAATGCTGGGGCCTTGAGATAACTGTAACCATGCTCGAGTAAATAAATATTAGAAAAAGGACATGGGTATGACTAGTGTGAAGCCCTCGATATTTGATTAATGCAATCTAGAGTGGAGAAAATGATCACTTCCGACCAGAATGCTACACTTGATCAAAATAACTTACTCCTGTGGAAGTATCTCTCTCTTTATTAAATGAGGAAATCGGCTCATTGATGAACTAAGTCCAAGATTGCTCTGCAGTATGAACTAAATGATGAATTGATTCAGCCTTAGTGATGAACTGCACAATGCAGATATAAAAACCTGCTCTGTAATATGGAGTAAATCATGAATTCGACCTCATTGGGGAACTAGATGTAAAAGTCTGCTCTGTAGTATGGACTAACTGATGAAATCGACCTCCATTGTAGTATGGACACATGTCTGTCTTCACTTCGACTTAGTGTATCCTTTGGTTTAAAACATTAGCAGTTAATAATCAACACTTATAATAATGATGGAATCTGTCTGACTCACAATCTCCTATGTGAATAAAGCCTATCATGACCAAATAAGTATTCGAATCTAAGGGGAGTCTCACGATCTAGCGGAATATCTTTTTTAGTTATGGATATTTTTTGATTATCCCAAAATAAGGAAAAAAGCTGTAATTAGTAGTAAGTTGGCCGCCAGTGACGAATTCAATATTTATTTCCCTTCTGTTTTTTATAGAATGAAAAGAGCCAAGTGTTTCGTGCAACTGGAGTTTTAAAGATGGTAGGTGAACGACAAATAATAGTGTCGATTGCCCTGTGAGATGGCGTCATGAATTGTCTCACCAACCATACATAACCATCACCTGCTCTGTATTGGGCATTCTGTATAAAAGCCCCTTCCCTTACCTTTTCACTATTGTAACGTTATTGAATATTTTCATTGAAAATAAATCTATTCAATTAAACTATCCCAATGTCATTTTGAAATGTGTTTTAATAAGACCTTCATTGCATCACTCTCGCTTAAGTTACAAAACTGATTTATTTTTTGTGTTCTGAATTCTACTCTTTTCGGCAGAAATGGGTAAACGAAATTCTGACTTGGAAGCCGTCAGAATATGGAGGTATTGGTTCAATTTTTTTGAAGGCTAGCAATATATGGATTCCAGACATTGTCATTGAAAACAGGTAACTTGTGTGAAAGTGATCACTTTAAAACAATACATCTATTATGGATCCCTTTGTTGTTTTTTTTTTTTTAATTTTTTTTTATTTGGTGTCTAACGCAGTAGGCTACAATAGGTTATTTTAACTCAGTCCAATGGCTGGTAACACCGAATCATAGAAATCTCGAAACTACAGCGTATTTATTTGTCCAAATTTATACATCCTTTGCAAAATCCATTAATCCTTTCTTTGCCGCCATTGTTAAATATGTTTTACGTGACGATTAAGAATATGGGATCAAAGTTGGACACGACCAACGTTAATAATGGTGAGTGTTCAAATGTATGCATTATGGATATACTCATAAACATGTAACTAATCTAATTTAAGCAAATTATACTGAAATTCTCAAAGATAAATGCCAATAAATTGAAGGTTTGAAATTAAACCCTGATATGTGGAACCAACATATCTATCTAAATTCCATCAAAAATAAAGAATTAGTTGTCACACATGCGTGATGATACAGTTTAGAAAAACTGTTCTGGCTGTTTATAACAATTAATGCAGATAGGTATTTGAATAATTCCATAAAATTAGTATAGGCCTACAGTGATTAGGCTATATGTTATATAGGCTCATGTGTTCCAGCAGCAAAATATAGGATGATAATGCCATTGATATTTTTTAACGGCGATTTACACCGTATCAGCTTATCTTTGTGAAGTAACCTGCCTAATACAACGTTTGAATATTATAATATAGTAAGGCTATATCGTGACACAAGTATACCCATTATAGGAATCCCAGTTCCAACTTATTAAGACTTCGTTTACATCAGAGCATAATCGTCACATTTAAACTATGTCGAGAACGAGATTATTTCGACAGCTAAGGGTGGTTATTTAAACTGTATCACAATGTAGGTCCGATAACTAACTCTTTATTTATAGTGATAAATATACCCGTCAAAGGATTGGCAGTACAATATTCACTTTCAAACATTCGCGCATTTTGAAACATTTTAATGGCACGTATTTCTAAAAGACAACAATATTCATCGCCACACTGTGAAGCGTAAATACATGTGTATGAATGTCTCCATCGTGTTAAATAATACGACAGTTACCATTATTAGCCTAATTCGCATCAAATTGTTCACGAACTTTTTATTTTCTTATTAAATCGCTTAGAACTATGGCAACCGAGCTCCCATCATTGGGAAAAAAGGCGTAAAGAACCATGAGAGTATTTTCGTTTTTTTGGGACACAATCATTATCCAAAATCATGAGATTTGGGAAAAGGGTCTATAAGGCATAGGCCTACCTCTGAAAGTAATGTAATGAAATTTACAACTTCTTCTTTCTCTTCTGATTTGGATAGCATGCAAGCTGACAGAATCATCCCTTCTACTGGTATAATAAGCCTGGATCACAAAGGTTCTTGTCTCTGGTACCCGGATGTTCTATTTGAAACCCAGTGTTCCGTAAATATAAACAAGTTTCCGTTTGACACCCAGTATTGTCACATTCATATAACAACGTGGATGAACACAGAGAGTCGCCTGTATCTAACCCCGATGCTAGAAGACAACTTCACCATTGTACAAAATGATGAATGGGATCACAGGCAATCTGAGGCTGTATTTGATAGATATATAATAGGGGTATTGTCTTATGCGAGAGTTGTCTACACCATTACGCTCAAGCGACGCGTGGCCTTCCACGTGGTAAACACAATTGTACCCATCATCTTACTCTCCATCCTGAACGTACTAGTGTTTGTACTTCCGCCGGAAGCTGGGGAAAAAATGTCTCTTTCTATCACCGTGGTTCTGGCGTATGCTGTGTTCCTTACAGTCATCAATGAGAACATGCCTACAATATCAAGCAGTATCTCGATCCTTGGTGAGTGTTATACAATATATATCAATGTTTCAATCTTCAGTGAATATTTTATTATATTTCTCAGTAGTTCTATTCTTTTTGATTAATTAATAATATCTATCATGTTTTTTTTTTTACAATATCTACCAGTGCTTAGATTATGAAGGATTTGGGCATAACATTTATTAATATTCCAACTCGTAATCAGTCCACGCAATGTCCATCCTCAGTAAGTTGTGTTTTTTTTAAATATCAATAAATACTTCAAATCTGGGTGAGTATTTTACAATATCTGTGAGCATTTCATATCTTGGTAAGGGCTTTAAAGTACGATCCATCTTTTCAATCCTGTGTGGCTATATTATAGTATCTGTGATTCAGTATTCAATCCTGTGTGGCTATATTATAGTATCTGTGATTCAGTATTCAGTGTTTGTTAATACAAACGAAAAGATATCTCCCAGCATGAGATATCTCCCAGCATTAGTTTTCTGAGCGGTGGGCTAATATTGTGCATAATTATATGATTCTTGAGTATCATCACTCATTGGCATAGCTTCATCACGTGGTCATCGCGGTTAACTGATGGAACCAGACTCGGAGCCCAGGTGCTGAAGACATTGAGTTCCATCAACAAAGTGAAAGACGTTGTCGGCTTCGGTCCGACTTAGATCAGAACGATTCATGTAGGCCCAAACGCAATCAGTGTTATTTGATAGTTGATGGTTAAATACGGAATAACCGAGATTCTGTTTTAGATCAAAATCTGCTTGGTACAACTTGATTTTAAACCACGATATCTGTTTTCCACGCGAAAAACTTTATTTTCATGAGCAAAGCATCATGGGCATGAGCATCTGGTCTACAGATGACATGCCGTGTTTCTGTTGCCTCGGATTTTCGCTCAGGTCATGCAGGGTTTTTCTAGAGAACTCAAAGCGTGAAGAAAAGTACATTATATTAAATATGCATGTAGAGGGTGTAAGACGTTTTCCAGTCCTGTCCAAACTGGTTTCTGTACAATAGCTGTTGTTCACTCTGTTATATATTTTGATTCCGGGTTGTCATTGTATTTTATTAACCGAATCAATTTCATTTCCCGGATATTATTTTTGTATGTTACAGAGGTTTATGTTGTAGTTGTTTTGGGAACGGGTACGCTCTGCTCTTTTTTGTCTGCAGTATCCCTGCATTATTACCATGGAGAAGAGGGCAGAAATAGAAATTTCTTCGCCTGGATAAGCCGAAAAAGAGATCCAATAGACGATCAACCTAAATCACTTACAGTGCCAGAAGCAAACGATAGGCGGAAGCAGGACTTTGCCGACTTGATCTGTGACAGTGTCGATAATTCAAATAATGAAATCCTTGCTTTCGAAACCCATCATGTCCGAAGAGACCTTGTTGATCGAGTTGACATTGCCTCGTTTTGGATTATATTGACAATGACAGTGTTATTTTCAGTAGTTTCATTACTCTTATTAATTTGTTAGCAATAGCCTATCACGTTCCCAGCCGACCGATACTTGTTGAGTACCTGTAGATCGCCCACTGCCCTGGGTCTAATTTACTTTCTTACATCGAAACTTTTAATATTAACTTATTTACTGGGAGATCCGCCACAAACGAAACCTAATGGTAAGGAGATAGTATATGAGAAAAGCTTTGCTTTGTTTCGATCTTATATAAAATAAGTCATCATTGTAAGTAACCCTTCAGCTAAGAGGAATTCGGTATTTTATTGTTGACTATTCTACAAGGCCATGTCGCTCTATATAATGTCAAAAGTGGTCAATTGCAGCAACAGAGGACTAGGAAAGAAATAATGGCTTATTGTCAAGCAAAATTCTGTGGAGAACTCATGTAGAAAACAGACATGAAAATACACGATCAATTTTAAATAATAGCACAGAATGCACAAATCAATTAGATAACTACAAGGACACAAATATAATATAGATCATGATTAGGCCTACTAGTCTGTGTTCAAAACGTGACTTCTAATTGAAAAGTTGATAAAAGTGCGATTCACATCAAAAACTATATAGTTACCTCTAGAACATTACAGATAAACCTTCAACAGAGATTGATGTTTGACAAAACCCTGTTAAAATTATTGGATCTCGAAAAAGCAGACCCTGATTTGTGTCAGCACGACTTCTTGTAAAAACGTAGAACTACTTTCTCGGTAGACAGCTTAAGGTTAAGAAATTAAAAGAGGAGCTTTTTGTATATCTGTCGTTTCCAACACCAACAGATGCGAGGTTTATTTTAAACAGGCATCAGCTGATTTAATACTTCTCCTATGGCGTTTATTAATTAGCTGACTTTCCCACCTAACCGTGATTACACAGCAAATATATACAGATGATAGTTGTTTTCCAAATTTGCCCAGAACGCTAAAACTATTAATTTGTTTGCTTCGAAGAAGCTCTTTATATTGTTTTTGCATCAGCAGTATATTTGTAGGGCATGTTTCTATTAGATATGTTATATTTAGCAAAGACGTATTCCTTAGCCCAGTCATTAAATGACTATTTCTAGAAATCTAAGGTTTGGGTAGATTTGTCATATAAGTAGAGTATACCTTCAATGTGTAATACTGTGCAATGGTATTTTTGGGTCTTCACTAAATTAACATGTTTGTTATCCTAAATATAAAGATTCTTTAAAATTATACATATTATATAAGGTTTCAACCTAAAGACTGCATAATGGGCTTAGAAAATGTTTTCCTGTGATCTAACCAAGGTGCCCAGCAAGACCTCAACGCATGCGCGTCTCAATAACTCGTCTACCAGGACTGCGAATGGTCAGATTTCCAACCAGATTTGTGAGTCAGCCAGTCAAGAATGGGTAATATATTAACACTTTCAATAAATTATTATCTAGGAATTTCTGTATAAATGAAAGTGTCGCTATGCAACGTCAACACTTATTTTCATATATTTGTTTTATGTTCACTAGAAAGTTTTTATTAAAAAAACTTTTTTATAGCTGGAAACAATGAAACTCTTCCACATAAATGATTTGTGTGGTATATAAGGCCCACAGTTAGCTCATGGAATAGTTTACTCATAAATCAAATATCGATCCAAATGGTATAATTATTATAACCTGAAATAATACGCATAATTGGTACTGCGCATGACAAGCAGGAGTTATTATTTCCATCGGCCATGTTATAAGAGATAGGTGGACGTCGAGTTAAAAATATGGATAGTCGGTTTACAAAATCATCTGTAAAGTAATATATAGTAAAGTAATGTATAAAAAAAATTATTTCACTACCGTTTTTAAATCAATTAGTTTGAAAATATTTACCATGGTATCGTCATATATGCTTGGAACTTTTGCTTAATAAAATGTAATTATCACCACCAAATGTCATAAAGAACAGGAATGTTTGTGTTGTATTAATGTATGGTTCGCCACAGGTGAGATTCTTCTGATTGTTACTGTGTAATAAATCTGCTTATTTGTCCATACAAGTTTTTTTACATTCTTGTTCCGTGTTAAATGTCATACTCCGAAGGGTCTTAGCTAAGTCAACACCACTTTAATGTAAAAACGTCTTCAGTCTCTCGCTGTAAAGATAGTCTCTGTGTCCGGGGGAGAGGTCTTGTTTTCTCTGTTTCTTTCCTAACTGGCAAAGCTAATCAAAGTGATTTGGGATTATATGCTTTGTTTATATGTGTCTGTCTTTAAACGAGGTTAAATTTATCATTTTGACAATCATTTTTTTTATTGTAATATTTTCTTAAAACAATTATATGAGTGGTTTAAGACAAATTAATATAATCATAACTCCCAATTGACATTCACGCAAGGACATTTCTGTCACCATAACTCAAGGGCTAATTGTGTGCATAATTTGTCCAAAAGTCAGTGTCAAATTATCTTCGTTAAATCAAAGAACGAGATAATTGAATTTCATACAAAACTTCCAGTCAATAAAATAATTTTGTTTTATTAGAAAGTAAACATTAACAATGATTTTGTTATTTTTGAATCACGCTTTTTAAGTGTAAACAAATCTTGTTCGGAAAGCAGGCTTATAACCTATACCAATCGAGAATCGAGCCCACGACCCACATGGTGAAGATATTAATTTCAAGTTCGAGTTCAAGTTCAAGCTGTGGTTGTGTTTCCCGAAGAGAAAGATCCACCACCTGTCGTTCTGTCGTGAACCTTTGTAGCTTATCCGGTTAGAATGCTGACCCTGATTACCAAAGACCAGGGTTCGAATCCCGAAAATCGTGTGAACACAAGGCTTTCAACAATGACTTCCGCACAACAGACAGGTGCATTTGATAGTTCTTTTCAAACACATTTAGACTGCAGCATTTGATTTAAACCGTTGTCGTATTACCACAGCCCGTCTGCGTTGAACAGCTAAGTGGTACTTGATCGTTACAATATGAGACTCCAAGAAAATTAAAAATGATTGGATTTGTATATAATTTAAACTGTGAACAGAAAAACCTGCTCTTGACCATGTTTATAAGTTGATCTCGAACACTGCTTTATAATCTTTCCTCGTTTTAAAACACGATGTGCTTTTCTTGAATTTAAATGTTCAATACATCAAACACGCACTTTTCGTCCAAATAAAATTATGTGGTAAGCATTGCATTCTGGGTAAAGTGTTTTTTTTTAGACAAATTACCACTATTATTATCCGCATTGAGGATTATTGGACAAGGTTTGGATTTTAGACATGTTCCGCCAAAGCTCGATTTCACAGCGCGAATGCATTTTAAATCGACAAAAAATCGGTGGTGTAAATGCTGATGCATGATTGAGTTTAACACAAATATAGACGTCGATTTGTCGTTTCATGAATCGATCTAACTCACAAGAACTCAACGTTAGATCATACGTTTTTTTATACTGGCATATTAATTGGAGAAATGTGATCGTAGATTGCCTAGCGCATATAAATGTTTGTTAATTCACTGTTAACACTGCATGACGGCAATAAATCAATTCCTTAATCCAATTAACTGGCACGCTGTCGCATGAATGCAATAATTTATAATAAAAAATATCGTCTGCAAGTCAATAGTTGTGTAATCGAACGGGATAAACTACATTGTGTAGTGATATTCTTTAAAAATCTCATAAAAACATGGTTACATACTTTAACTGCGGGTTCAGCAGACCTCTATATCCAGAAAATAAAAATGCATCGCCCTAACATTGATGTTGGTGGTACAACACCAAACTGACAGAGATTGTAGTTTTATAAGTGAAATATCCTTGAGCACGACGTAAAACCCCAATCAAACAAAACAAAACTAACTGATATTAAACGCTGATATAACGGACAGTCTTGTTTCTAGACAGTTTCGGCTACATTTGCATAAATCTGTACAAGGATTGTTCCCTCCTGTATACTGTAGGTCATGCGAACTACGAGATTCTATGCAGCTTGTTCGAGAAAACAGAACACATCTAGAGCTTGTCCCATTCTCGTGTGAACTAGACTCTTCTCGCGTTAACTTCGACACGAATCATTTTAAACGTTATTGGCGGACTTAACTCGAGATTTCCTGCGGAGATTCCATCTCTTCAAAGTGTGGATGAAGCACTCCAATATTTGCCAAACTTCAAGCTTGATAAATACAAGAAAAAAACAAGAAATTATAAAACATAGCTCCTGGGAGTAATCTGGTTGGGATACAGAAAGTTGATGCAAGCCTCATATACTACCATCGATAATTCGATGTTTTAAACGGTTCGTCAAAATTATCTTATAATGAAACCAATTGTACGATAACGTACTAAGCCGTATGTCGGCCGTTTTTTTAAAGAAGTTGTTCTACTATTAAAGACAATGTAATACTTTCCCTGCAGCATAGATAGATGTGTTTAGGATATACGCTTGGCTTTAAATACAAACAAATAT
>JAVFBW010143798.1:0-12734 GCA_034783835.1 Mopalia ciliata | reverse complement strand
AAATTAGTGCTGCCCCCGTTAGGCAAGAAGAGAGGTAACTGGGTTTTTGTCAATGTAGTGCAATGGTTACCTTGTCCTTCAAAAGGAATCATTTTGTGTTGGGAAAAAATTATTTATATAATTTATTAACTAATAAGTATGTAGTCATTTGGCAACAGAGCACAAAAGGGTTAAGCACAACGTAAAACACCAATCAATCGATCAATCAATCAATCAACCACTTCCAGCACATGTTAAACTGGCATGCCGTCATGTGAGTGAAATAACTTTAAAGATGGTGTTGAACCCTAATCAGAGAAACCACCCTGAACTAGTCTTACAGACACCAGAACCCTAGAATGTCATGTTCTGATCCATTAGTGTGTGGAGATGTAGGTTCATTGAGTACCATTCATTTCAGTGTCATTCTGTTTTTATTATGTACATCTAAGATATACTAATTATATAATTGGTGCTTAATTTAACACCAAGTGTTACTTCTCTTCACTATTTTTTATATTTTTTTTTTTCATAACCACAGAGTTCATAGAGTCTGTTCCACACATACGTACTTGTTTGGATTTAATTAGTTTGTAATATAATTAATTTATAATCTAATTATTTGATTGACTTTCCGGATCAGACTTTTTTAAAATAAATTTCTTTATGACTGTTTTTTGGTCTAGACAGTGGTTTCCTGTCTCTTTGATATTTTAAATTAGAACATTAACTTAAACTAAAAGTGAACATCCTTAATCTTAAATCATTAAGTAATATCAATGGTGCGAATTTTGTTGAGGTAATTTAATAGTTTACTCTTTTAAAAAAATCCTTAAAAAAGCTTGGTATAACCCGTGTCTTGAGCTATATATTGGGAATAATTGCTCAATCGTGAGTTGTGACGTTTAAACCACCCGTTAATGATTTCAAACCTGAATTACAACATATTATATACCCACAAAGATAACTTCTTTCCTAGTTAATTATTTTGGTATGAATTATCAATGTTATTAAATCTACTTTTTATTTGACATGTGAGATAAAGTTGGAGACTTTATTTTACAGAATTCTAATAAAAAAAGTGTATGTGATTTGTATAAAGAACTTTTAACTATTCTATCTGCCGCTTATAATTGCAAGGAATAGTTACAAGCATTTACAAGTCATTCATTATAAACCACTATCAATGCCTCAGACACTGAATTTAGTGACAAATTGCTGTGTGAAATACCAATCAAACAACCCTGTATTATGTGGAATCAACAAATTACAGTAATAGTACAGA
Organism: Mopalia ciliata; assembly: GCA_034783835.1. NCBI lineage: Eukaryota > Metazoa > Mollusca > Polyplacophora > Chitonida > Mopaliidae > Mopalia > Mopalia ciliata. The sequence continues at coordinate 11,470 of JAVFBW010143798.1, read as the reverse complement.
CTGCTCCCTCAATCCGGTGTGTGTTAAGCTTTTTTGATGAGACAACAAGGAGTGTATTTCATATGGGAACTGTTTGCTGGCCCCTGTGGCAGCTATAATAATACGCGTAGGATTGGCTTGATGAGCTGATATTCACTAACATTAGCATTCCATCAGAGATTATCAATGGCCAACCCAGGCTATCAGCTCGTTTCAAACACTAGAACAAACAATCTACAAATGCTCTATTGTGGCTTCTTGATTAGTTGATGTATGTAGATTTCTACTCTGTTGACATATATGTTTTATCGATAGGCGGGTGGTCGGTATGAGCTTCCGGTGCCCTTGTGTTACCTGAGCTAGTGTCTGGTGCTATAGTGCTTCCTGGGCTAGTGTCTGGTGCACAAGTACTCTATGAGCTAGTGTCTGGTGCCCTAGTGTTGCCTGAGCCAGTGTCTGGTGCTATAGTGCTTCCTGGGCCTGTGTCCAGTGGCCTAGTGCTTCCTGGGCCAGTGCCTTAATGCTGTCTGGGTCAGTGTTTGGTGCCCTAGTACCCTCTGAGCAAGTGTTGGGTGCCCTAGTGCTGTCTGGGTTAGTGTCCAGTGCCCTTGTGCTGCCTGAGCCAGTGTCTGGTGCCCTAGTACACTCTAAGCTAGTGTCTGGTGCCCTAGTGCTCACTGAGGGATTGTCCGGTGCCCTAGTGCTTTACAGCCCATTGTCTGGTGCCCTAGCTAGTACAGGCTGATCCAGTGTCGGGTGCCCTAGTGCTCTATGAGCAAGTGTCCAATGCCCTAGCTAGTGCTGGCTGAGCAAGTGTCTGGTGCCCTAGTACCCTCTGAGCTAGTGTCCGGTGCCCTAGTGCTTCTGGGCCAGTGTGGTGCCCTAGTACCCTCTGGGCTAGTGTCTGGTGCCCTAGTGATCGAGAGTGATTGTCTGGTGCCCCAGTGCTCTACAGGCGATTGTCTGGTGCCCTAGCTATTGCTGGCTGAGCGAGCGTCCTGTACCCTAGTGCTTCCTGGGTCAGTGTCTGGTGGTCTTGTGCTTCCTGGGCAAGTGTCTGTTGGCCTAGTGCTGCCTGGGCCAGTGTTTGGTGCCCTAGTGCTGTCTGAACCAGTGTCTGGTGCCCCAGTACACTCTAAGCTAGTGTTTGGTGCCCCAGTGCTTTACAGCCCATTGTCTTGGTGCCCCAGTGTTCTACAGCCGATTATCTGGTGCCCCAGTGCTCTACAGCCGATTGCCTGGTGCCCTTGCTAGTGCTGGCTGAGCGAGTGCCCTGTGCCTTAGTGCTATGAGCGAGTGTGCCCTAGCTATTGCTTGTTGAGCAAGTGTCCAGTGCCCTGTTACCCTGGCAAGCTATCATATGAGTAAAATAACCTTGAGTTTGGCATTAAACCCCAATCAAACCCCAATCAAACAAACACACAAACAAAAAGTCATGCATTGGACTACCATTGGACTTACATCTACATTTCCGTGCTTAGTGTATTTCACCTATATGACAACAATGTACTCCAACAAAGTTCAAACCTACATTTTAAAAAAAATAACCCAACAAAATGGTTTCCCTTATTTCTAACCCTTTTATTAGTCACTTGAAATTGTGGTCGTTTGAGGGTTAGCTCTTTCAGTCTGATGCAACACCTATTAATGCACCTTGCTTTATGATATTCCCAGCCCCATTCAGCACCTGAGGTTAGTGGGGTGTTACAGGTGTAGAGCTACTGGGTAAGCTTATTCACAGATAGCAAGAGTTTCTCTAGGGTCTCTATTGTCAGTGCTAAGGTTATGAACTGGGATGGACAACACATGGTGAGTAATAACTGAGGCCAAGCAGTACACCAACCACTGTCAACTCTCTTAAACTCTTTCAGATGAGCGTGTTTGTTCGGGGAGTGGACACCCATTACCTTGAATTCCTGCCTAAAAGGCTTTATTTGAATAAGGATAGATAAATAACTATTACACTGCTTTACTAAAACAGGCCTATTGTTCAACAAACATTTGTTGTATTCCTGGGTATAAAGACATCTGAATAAAAATAAAGAAATAACTATTAATATAGGTATCGATGCATTGACGGTCGTTTAGTTCATGGAAATTCAGTATAAAAGGAAGAAAAGTAAATAATTCATTACATAATTTAACGGGAAGTCCATGCACATGGCTGCAGATTCATCTTCATTTAGGAATATAAACAATATTTCTTTTAATGTTTGTTTGGGTTAATTGATCAAGAAAATATTGAATCCAGGATATCCACTTTTTAACAGAAATTCCTTGCAAATAGATATACAGTTTATGAATAAATAATTTTCTATGTTTCTTATCTAATTCCTGGCTTTACTTAATTGAGGGTAGTTGGGGGTAGCTTTATGTTGCCCTGATCAGTGCCCAATGAACCCATTTGTTGTCATGTCTTGTGAACATTTGTATATCCTGTGTCATTGTTTCATGTTTTCTGTTGTTTTCTTGTATATTGACTTTGTCTCCAGTGGGATTGGTGGTTTAAAGGTTTAGCTTAAATACAGAACTGCGTTGTTAAATCTGCCTCACATGAGTGAAATAAGTATGGTATAAAACCCCAAACTTTCAGACTTTATCAAATACCCTGCCAAAGCATCCTGTCTATCCTCCTTTTAGAAATTGTTTTCCTTGTATGAACAATCCTACAAGTTATTGTAGAAATCACACAGCCAGTCTTTGTAGAAATCATCCTGCCAGTCCTTGTAGAAATTATCCTGTCAGTCCTTGGAGAAATCATCCTGCCAGTCATTGTAGAAATCATTCTGCCAGTCCCTGTAGAGATCATCCTACCAGTCCTTGCTGAAATCATCCTACCAGTCCCTGTAGAAATCATCCTGCCATTTCTTGTAGAAATCATCCTGCCAGTGCTTGTGGAAATCACCCTGCCAGTCCTTGTAGAAATCATCCTGCCAGTCTTTGTAGAAATCATCCTGCTAGTCCTTTAAGAAATCATCCTGTCAGTCCTTGTAGAAACCATCCTGCCAGTCCTTGTAATAATCATCCTGACAGTCGTTGAAGAAACCATCCTGCCAGTCCTTGTAGAAATCATCCTCGCAGTCTTTGAAGAAGCATCCTGCCATTCCTTGTAGTAATCATCGTGCCAGTCCTTGAAGAAGCCATCCTGCCAGTCCTTGTAGTAATCATCCTGCCAGTTCTTGTAGTAATCATCCTGCCAGTCCTTGGAAAAATCATCCTGCCAGTCCTTGTAGAACTCACCCTGCCAGTCATTGTAGAAATCACCCTCCCAGTCCTTTATATAATCATCCTGCCAGTCCTTGAAAACATCATCCTGCCAGTCCTTAAAAAAATCATCCTGCCAGTCCTTGTAAAAATCATCCTGCCAGTCCTTGTAAAAATCATCCTGCCAGTCCTTGTAGAAATCACCCTGCCAGTCCTTGTAGAAATCACCCTACCAGTCATTGTAGAAATCACCCTACCAGTCCTTGTAGAAATCATCTTGCCAGTCCTTGTAGAAATCATCCTGCCATTTCTTGTAGAAATCATCCTGTCAGTCATTGAAGAAATCATCCTGTCAGTCCTTATAGAAATCATCCTTTCAGTCCTTGTAGAAATGATCCTTCCAGTCCTTGTAGAAATCCATCCTGCCAGTCCTTGTAGAAACCATCTTGCCAGTCCTTGTAGTAATCATCCTGACAGTCGTTGAAGAAACCATCCTGACAGTCGTTGAAGAAACCATCCTGCCAGTCCTTGTAGGAATCATCCTCGCAGTCCTTGAAGAAAGCATCCTGCCATTCCTTGTAGAAATAATCCTGCCAGTCCTTTGTAGAAATCACCCTGCCAGTCATTGTAGAAATCATCCTGCCAGTCCTTGTAGAAATCACCCTGTCAGTCATTGTAGAAATCATCCTACCAGTCCTTGTAGAAATCATCCCCTGCCAGTCATTGTAGAAATCATCCTGCCAGTCCTTGTAGAAATCACCCTGTCAGTCATTGTAGAAATCATCCTGCCAGTCATTGTAGAAATCATCCTACCAGTCCTTGAAGAAATCATCCTGCCAGTTCTCTGTGTAGGAACTTCCTTTCAGTTCTTCTTTAAGGAACCTTCCTGACAAGTCCTTGTAGGAATTTCGTCCAGTCCTCCTGTAGAAACCTTCTTCTAGTCCTCGTAGAAATCAACCTATCAAACCTCCTTGTAGGAACCTTCATGCCGGGCCTTTTTAATGACTATATGAGAGACGTGGAATTTTTAAATTTACTTATTTGTGTTTAACCAACATTTGGCGTGCATTTTTTCTATTGAATAGTTTGTTTTCTGTTATACCTCTAAAAAAACGAAAGAGAGGGACTTAAATCGTATGTGCTATTGATAGTTTCGCAACATTTGTTGATCCCTGACGCATGAAGGATTCAATGATCTGATCTTGTTCTCACATCTTGTGATTGTCATGTCTGAGCTTGTATTCTCCACACATTGGGCTCCCCTGTTGTAAAATGACTGAAATAACCTTAAGTACTGCGTTAAACTTCAAACAAAACAAACAAAAATGTAGAATTTGACTTCATTTAGTGGGTTAGATTCAACCAATAATTGACACAGTGTTGTTTACAGACTTACCATTCAGCAGCCGGGGTAGCAGTGTGTAGCACAGACTGCATCAGGGACAGAACAGTTTGTACTGAATGACCTGGTGAAGTTAATAGTTACAGACCTGTAAAGACCACGTCATTTATCACTAGGCTTCTATAAGTGTTAACAGATTCCTATTTCTATTAGGACAGACTCCAGCTGGAGGGAAAACTACATTCACTCAGTTACCTATACACAAACCTTTTGAATCCGTGTCAAAAAGTACTTGTCGTTTTACAAGAATATTTAGAGAAAATCTTAGCTTCTCTTCAAGTGGTTCAAGTTGTATTGAAACATTTTCCAGAGAAGAATTTTAAAACTGTACTTTTAAACATCTTTCAATGGTTAAGTGGTTGGTGCTTGCTACCCTGTGCTTAAAGGTATTTCACTTTAAGATTGTATTATACCAAGATACCAACAGCAATAAGCCACACTATTTGATTGGTTATAATAAGTTCAGTGTTTGGTTCTCTTTGAGACTTTATGTTCCTCCACTGCTAAGTGATGATAGCCTGGTTATATACTATCTTGTCAGTTGTACTGTGCGGGAGTGTTATTTGTGGTATTAACAGCTTCCAGGGTTGTATGGGGTAGTTTGTCTTTGCAAGGTTCAACTAACTGTTACATTATAATGAAATTGTATAAAAAGACCAGTTGAGGGTGCAGACTCCTTTGCCTCAAAATATAAAATTCATTAACTTTAATTCACACATTCAAATAACATGCTAAATTTAAATCGAAATTCTGATAACTAATAATTATTTTGGAGTCAATAAATTACTTTTCCAGTGAGCAAATGTACCAATGAGTTATAATCCAAGAAAAACATGGGATGGTCACAGCAGGCTCCCCAATATGTTTATTTATGCTGACAAAGCCCTTGAGATGAGTTTGAAGGTCGTAGATTAAATGTATATCATGCCAGATTATCTCGACCAACAAAATTGTACTGTGGGTAAAAAGTAGATTGAATTGAAAGCTTATCTTTTAATCCCAATTTAGCAGGTGGTTAGAGCAAGCTTCCTGTTGCCCTGGTCATCTCATTGCTAAAGTGCGACAGGAAGCCGATCTTTTTGGAGTGTCTGTTTGGCATCCTGTTGTTGTCCTGTATTTGTTCCATCTTGTCTTTGTTGTCTGTGGTTTTATACCAATTTCGCACACTTCATATTTTGGCAGTTTCCATTCAGAAACTTCAGGAAAGCTTACTGAATGGATTGCTCCTTTGCTTAAAACGAAAATGTTGTAATATTTTGACTCCCATTAGTAGTGGTATTTTATGATTGCGTAACTGAAAATACAACATTCATGTAAACATTTTAAACTTGGGTTCAACAATAAGACTCCCAGACATTCCTTTGATATAATTCATAGACTTGAGAATTTGACAGCTATTACCTCTAAGTTATTTAACTGACTGGTAATTGTAAAACGAAATCAAGCAGTGTAATTAGTCTCCATTAACTAGCCTGACAATCCTGTGACAGATGTAATACAGCAGGCGCTTTCTCTCAGTTCTGAGCACGGTAATGTTATCCTCGACCTCTGATTTTACTCGGGCTGCGGTCGTGGCTTAGTGGTACTGTGTGTTCTGTCAACCATCAGGTATATGACTGAGTCACATGATGTGGCTTCAGCAATCGCTGGGGTGGTTTTCAGCAGTTTCCTCCCGGTTTTCCACCGTAAATAGACAAGGAACAGTGTAAGTGGACAATCTGTCATCATATAAGTGAGATACCCTTGAGTTCAATGTTAAACACAAATCAAACACTACCCATAGGGAACAATGGAGCTATATATTTTTGTTGCAATTCAGCTTTCAGTAAATTGTTTAGACTTATTCTTGATGAGTTGTTTTTTTGGCAGCTAAAGGTGTTAACAAAAACAAAGTCATGTATAAAACCTCAAACACTTTGATTGTTTGTGATTGTTGCATTAATTTTGTGGTAATATCTTGTTTTGAAGAAAGACAATGACTCTTTATCATGAATTTCTGGATACAGATCTTGCGACTGTTCTAGTATCGGCTTAAATTTGCCATAGGTCGTGTGACTCATTGGTTGAGATGGCGGTACTACTCATGCTCCTTTGTGTCTCGGGCCCGCTGGCATGGCTTAGTGGTAGTGTGTGTGCTTACTAATCCTACTTGGATTTACCATTCACAGGATCAAGTCTGCCAGGTATATCAGACAGAGTCACACTGTAATAAGGCAATGAACATGTAACATGGTTAATCCGTCGTCATATAAGTGAAATACGCTTGAGTATGATGTTAAACCTGAATCAAACAAGTCCCATAATGGGAGCCTCAGATATGCGAAGGTGTCCCATGAATTGACCTACTTGTTTTTCTTATTGCATCATGTGTTGAATCTTGTACAGGCATCTATAGAACTAGAAATCATTTTCTAGAGTTCCTTTTATGAAAATTTAATTTTAGATTCACCAAAATGAGTAAATTATTATTGGCCAGCCCTTTGATGTTATCTCTGATTGAAATTGTAATTTTGTCAAGTGTTAAAAATTTGTAGTTGAAATCAGAAATATTGAATATTTTTTTAATAAAATTGAGTTTTTATTGAATTTGAGTCACCAATATTCGGCCCCTCAAAAGGACTTCAACTTCATCAGTATCTTGCCATGAATGATCTTTGCTCGTTGTTGATGACGTTCACAAGTTGGTGGAGCACAGAGAGATGCGTGACATAACATAAAGCTCAGGTGAAACCCCTCTCAAACAATTCCTGCTTAAATCCATTGGACTGGACTAGCACACTGCCATCGAGAGAAATTACCGAAGTACCATTTGAAACTCCAATCAAACAAACTTGAAGTCGTATTATGTCCTTATGACAGCATGATGTTGAAATAGTGGGTGGTAATATTAGGAGAAAAGTATTTTTCCTGAATCACATTTTCTGTGTGTTTTATTTCAACCTTGGAAAGATTACTGAAGTTGAGATTTTGTGGCTTGCCCCCTCAAACTGTCTTCAGCGAATCTCCATCTAGAGCTTGTTCTTGTAAACCACAGGCAGTTCACTACTCAATGTGTTGAGTGAAATAAAACTTGATACATCAAATTATGGTTTTTCTTACACAAGAAACTTTCACTTCCGTATGAGATCCATTTCAGTTGTGGAGTCAGAGGATGTTGTTAATTAGTTCCAGTTGTCAGAAAGCAGGTGTCCAGCTCTGAAAGACATGTGTTTTATGTCTGTTCTGTCACAAGAGACTGGCTTGTCTGTTAGACATCAGCACACAGGAATGGGGGCCACATCTGGCTTTTGTTCCACAAGGACACTATGATACATTTATGTAATCAGGCTGTCCATTGGTGCTGTTTGGCCTTTTGTTGGTCCTTCTAACCCCAAATCAGAGTCGAAGCAAATACCATGAGAGTGGAAATACAGCATTAATTTTACACAAAATACACCTATCAATTGTTTTTTATACAATGTAAAGGTGATTTGTGTAGTTTTCTTTAAATTACTTTAAACAATTGAATTATAACCTTAAGGGCAAGCAACATTGTTATTGTATATTTGTACAGTGGGATGTTCTAGTTGCAAAGTTCATGCATTTATCTTTGTTTAATACACTTATGGGACTCCTTGATTAGCTGACATGAGTGTCCAATTGATATTCTTTCTCATATTCTTTATATAATTGTTTTTTGTTTTTTTTTACTAATCTTATTATTTAAAAGCATAAGAACATTTTGTGCTGTTCGGTGCCAATGCCAGTATCTCTGAATCGTTGGTTACACTGATTGCACAAGCTCCTTGCAGTCATTCCAGATAAGTAGAACAGTTGTTGCCCCCTTGCGTGCCCCCTTTTCCTTGCTCAGAGATTTAACCTTTAGCCTAGGGTAGGTTTGGCAGACTGGGAAAGCTTAAAGACACTGTGGCCCTTGGAGAAGATGTTCCCAGTAGGATGGGGCTGTCTTCCCTCTTAACTGGCAGCCTTCATCCCTCCATCCCTGTCAAACCAATGTACTTAACGCGACACGAAACCATGGGAAAACAACCGCGAGCTGATTCTCTCTCCCATCAGAGTGCCAAATTTTTTTCTTACTCTGTGGTTTTTTTTCGGTCTTTTTTTTTTTTCGCTCTTACTCCAGTGACATTTTGTGTTCCTGTAGTAGATCCTGTTAAGGCTGTCTGTTTCTTAGCATTCAGTCCACTATCTGTGTTACATTATATCTCCCACTCCTCTGTCTTATCCTAACTTGAGGTATTTCATGTCTGGGAGCCAGTTTCTAATTAACTTCTGGCTGAGGGCAGTTTGTTTCAAGAGTTTCAATATTGTCTTAACTTACCACTGGAGGAAAATTAACTTTCCAACATTATGGAAACGTTTCACATCTTTGCTGTGCTAGTGTCAGTTATTGTTGGAATACACTACCATCATATAGTGAAAAACCCTTAAGCATGGCGTGAAACACCAATCAATCAATCCATCAAATTAACTTAAAGCTGTTACACTGTGAAATCCAGTTAGAAAATTGAGTCAAAAATTCTGTATTTGTGTATAATGGACAAAGATTATAAAAAAGAATGTCCTTTTATACTTAATCTTTGAAATCCTGGCATGTGTTGATGTTTATAGCTGTACTTTTTTTTTCCGAAAACACAGCCAAATTTGGCATGAGTACCAATTAATCTAACTAGCAATGAAATTGATGTTATTTGGGTTTTGCTGAAATAGATTATACCATGTGATCGATCGAACAGGTTGTTGGATGGATCTTCCTGGTGTTTTGTTTCAAGTCTTGTGATTCTTCTATCTTTTCTTGTCATTGTGTTTGTGCTTATGATGTTGAACCAACCGTTATTAAGTTGGCATGCTATCAGAAAGGTACACCTTAAAACCCAGTCAAAGAAACCCAAATGATCAATCCATTTGTTTCAGTTGTCCTGGTATTCCTTTGGCATGGTTCAACAGAAACCAGATCTGTTAATTCCATGAATTGTGAATTTGCACCATATAATTAGCTTGCTGACAAATGCTATGATTACTGTTGTCCTGGAATCGTGGAAATTGCCCAAATATGAGTAAATGAAATTGTCTACAGCTCAGTTAAAACCACCAGTCAACCAATCACTCAAGGAAGAGAAGCCATTATTGTTATTGAGGTAAATGTAACAGTAATGAGTTAGAGATAAATTTGTATCAATTTATAGCAAAAATTAGTTAAAAGACGGGTTTTCATGCTTTATAAACTATTCATAAACCAAGGCTATTTGTTTCCTACATAAGGTGTTTTTGCGCTCATTCAAAAGATAAATTACTTTGAGACTGGGAAATAAATTAATTACAAGGGATAAATATAACTCTCAGAAAAGTTTCTTTCAGCAGATTTTTATCTCAAGCTCTTGTTGATATTTCTTGTTAACATGTATACGTTTGTGAGTTTTCTTTTTTCTTTCTCCTTTCTCTCATTCCTCTCGCCCTCTGGCTAGCAGCAGTTTATTTGAAGAGTTACAATTCTGTCTTTACGAAGCACTGGAGGAAAATTAACTTTCCATATTATGGAAATGCTTCACATATCTTGGTTGTGCTAGTGTCAATTATTGTTGAAAAACACCCCTGTCGTATAAGTAAAAATACATTTAAGCATGGTGTAAAATACCTATCAATCATTTAATTTATTCTGCTCATAAAAGTAACAGTAAACTAAAATTGAAATATTTATAAATATTTGCAGCTTATTTGTTATATGGATTAGTGAGTCTGTACATCAACAGATGGCCTTATGAATTGAAAATCCCCCAATGGGACCTCTTCCCAAAGGGTATATTTGTCATGTAATGGGTTGCCTCAGTGGTAATGTATTACCCAAAGGAATTGAAACAAATTTGAGATGAGAATGAGTGACTTTTATAGACATGTACAACCTAGACTGTAGTAATTCATTTTGAAATGCCAGCCACTTTGGAAATGTGACATTTGTGTCAAGGTTTCAGACAGTCTTATACATTTAAAAATTGTTTGTGACAAGAAAAGAAGATAAAAAAAATTTTGGTTGTTATTTCGAGGACAATTCATACATGTTTTGCTGTTCTGTTCATACATTATAACATTTTTCTAGATATAGGACAATGTTCATATACTTTGATATGTACATTCTTACACTATGGTTATTGTGGGGATGATTTTTAGTTGCGACTGAACAGCTCTATAGCTCACTGTCTGTTTGTCTGTCTGTCTGCCTGTCGGTCGGTCTAACTTTCCCTCATGATGATGTGAACAGGATAGAAGCCAAAATGCTTAAGATAGAAAGTTCAAATTTGGAATGCAGCTTAATATAATGCTAAACTAAACTCATATTGAAAATGGGATAATTCCGAACAAATGTCAGGTTTCCATTGCAACAAATATGTCCAGATCTGTCCCTTTTTGTGACATAAGGATGTGAACAGGATAGAAGCCAAACCTCTTATGCAGCTTAATATGATGCTAAACTACTTAAATATTCAATTTTGCAATGCTTTAACAGCTAGCTTTCTAAATAACCACTGTCCAGTAAAAAAGAGCTTAATGTCGCTATAGTGATTCTACACTTGTTTTGCTTCTGTCTCAGGGTATTATCTACCAGACTGTCATATTATTTTTAGTTATCATAGGAGAGGTGGGTATTACCTTTTTTGTGATCAGGCCAACTGGGCCTGCTGATTTCAAGAATTGCAGGCCCAGTTGCAATTTTATAGGCCTCAGGCCTGCAGGTTCCAAATCTACAGGCCCATCAAACATCTTACGATCCAACCCAATTTTGATATTCTTAAAACTTAACGATTTTTAGCCCACAGTCATTCTGACTGTGGGCTATTCTCATCACTCTCCGTGGTCCGTCCGTACCATAACAATTCTTGTTATCACTAT
>JAVFBW010143787.1:0-12734 GCA_034783835.1 Mopalia ciliata | reverse complement strand
CCCCCCCCCCCCCCCCCCCCTTTTACACTTTCTCAGCATGTATTTTTTTAATTAACTAATTACATTTAAAGTGAGCTAAAACTTTTTACCCAATAGTTGTACCGAGACAATAGTCCCTTTCAAAAATTCAAGTGTTGATATCTAATGTTGCATGCAAAAACTACTCTCAGTTGTGAGTTATACTTGCTGTGCTGATGTTAAACCTGGTTTATTTCAATAGTATCTTCACAAATTCTCACATCAACATGCTTTTAAACACTCACTTTGTTGTGTGTGTAACTTATATTAGTTTGTCAGTTTTCTCCCTTCTTTGGGACAAAATGCTACTAAACTATCAAACCAAATATAACTCAATTTCTAATGAATCAATTTTTTAATAAAAACCAGTCAATGAATTCACATCCATAATCTATGTTAGACATAAGGGAATGCGGAGGTGGTATCACAGGCACATGCTATTATCTGGATGGAATTACACATGCAGAGATAAACAGTGTAATGAATTATGACTAGACAAGAAGTGGAAACAAAATTAGAAATCCTGGAAGAGAAGTGCTCTATAAGTGAAAGGTGCCTAATGCTTTGAGATTTTGAAACTGTTGTGACTTATGGGAAGACAAACACACATATCCTGAGAACAATCATACTGGCAGAGCTATATCTAATGTGAGACTACATAGCTCAGTTGGTAGAGTGCTGGCCTCGGGCTTTGATTGAGCCTGAAGTATAACAATTTTCCTTTCTCTATGGGTAAAAAATAAACATATACATCTGAACTGAGCAGAATTTTTTTTATCTTACAGGCGAATTTCATCGATAGGATGGTTGAGTGTGGAGAACACCATCACAACCGACTCAATTACAGTTTAGAATTTAGATGAACTCAACTTTCAGAAGAGATGTCAAATTTATTCATTTCATTTTCCTATAAACACATGAGCATGCTTCTTGAAAAAGCCCACAGGCTGCACACCTAACAGAGTTCACATATCACAGATGACCTTTTGATGATATAAATGTGAAAGATTGCCCCTAACTACATGTAGGCCTACACATCATGTACAGGTAACAGTTTAATTGCCCTACTAAGATCATTTCACTCCTAACAAGGGGAAACAGAGACATAATCTATACCACAGCTACTGAAATGCATACCGATACAACAGATATATATAAGCTAAGCTTCTTACTCCAGCAATATCTAGTTATTTTAAAATGAAAACAACCCCTCAGAACACCTGTGTCGAACAACAAAACAATACTGTACACACCAATAAACATGTGACCTAATTGATTAACTACCTGAATAAGGACAACCAATGTTTACAACTGTGTCATACAAAACAAGAAGAAGAGGAGAGAAAGGGAATAGGATTAGATGTTTCCCGACCACCGGTGTAAGTGTGGAGATTATGAGAGTCTCTGAACAACTTACAGTTGTGGTTTCAATCATTTGGGATTTGGTACTGTGGGACTGTGAGCTAACCAGTATCGTATCCTCATCATCGTACTCAAACGGCACGCCTTCGTTTTGGTAGGTCACCGTTCTGGTGTGAGTTTTCACGAGTGGTACATCAGTTGTGGATATGGGGGTTTCTTCCTGGACTGCCTCATACTTCACCTTTTCTGTGGCCACAGTGGGTGGCTGAGAAAGCAGAAATGAGAAGACCCCATGTGAGTTAGAAAGCTTGTAATCTCTGATGAGGGGCTAATGATTCAGCCTTCTCTCAATTCTTTGCTTTTCAAATTGGAAAGATTCGGTCTTATTGGTGTGCCTGGAAGCAATTTGGTTCAGCCAGAAGTCTTTAGTTGTATGTAAGTCATGATGTACAGTGAAGGACCGACAAGCCAACAGACGTACGGACAGACGGATACATATCATGCAGGCCCATGCATCAAAGAATAAAGACACTAAACCAAAGATGGAATATATACGATGAAGATGTAGAGAAAGGACGTACATGTATAAAAGAAACAGAAGCATTCTACAGCATATCTGAGAGACTTGTTAAAATAAGCCAGAAAAACCAAGGTATATAAAAGGACAAATACCAAAGTAACCTATCGATATTTATTTAAAATGCCAGAATGATTTCTAATTTGTCAATTTCCCTAGTATGTCTTAAAATAAGATAATATCTTAATACAATATTCAAAACCATCTGAAACAAATCCTCACTAGTCTGAACCATTCAGCAATATTCCCATGCCATGGCCAATAAGAATGGCTGAACCCTGAACAATGAAACTCTCATATACTTTGGCCATTCATTTTCAATTTGCCATCATCAGGAATGTAATATTGTGTCTGTGAAATTATATTGTTCGCCTTCAAGACACTTTCCATGTTTCTCAACATTATAGCCTTCTACAAACTAGACATCCAACCAGAAAAATGTTGGCATTAATAGATGTATAATCATTTGTGGTTAGCACTATAATATACAGTTATACTACAAATTAATGTCACCAGAAAAAATCCATCACTAAACAAACTAGCAGTTGAATGGGAAGCTGTATTTCAGGACAGATTTGGGGGAACTTATAAATCAAGACAGATTTGGGGGAACTTATAAATCAAGACAGATTTGGGGGAACTTACAAATCAGGACAGATTTGGGAAAATGGACAAATCAAGACAGATTTGGGGAACTTGAAAAGCAAGATCAAAATATACACATCTATAATAATTAAACACACTTTTAAACAACTGAACACCTTTATAAGGCCAATTGAACGATTGACTCATTTGTGGATTACCCCATGTTCAAGGGTATTTCACTTATATGACAGCGGTGGATTCCCCCAGTAATCGGCACCAGTATAACCATAAACTGTGCCCAGAGTTACCACCCTTCAGGTCTATGCTCCAAGGACATTGCCCTCAGCTAGAGGGCCTCTCGTGGGAAAAGTCTTTTCTTGTTGTCTATGGGTTTGAAAATCTTCGATTACGCAATTAATTTTTAAATTTTTCCACTTTTAACACTATTTTGGGGTGAACTCTTGGATACTAAGGCATTGGGGGCCTGGAACTAACATCTACCAGTCAATGGGCTACAAGATGGGGACTTAACAATGTACTAAACGCAATGTCTTGTTTGTTTCATCGTGGTTTAACAATGTATCTGAAGGAATATAACACAAACTTTCCATTTCAAAATGTTCCTTGGTTAAATGCAATAAAACCCCATTAAATACGACCTCTGCAATACTTCAGGGCTTTTCTCATGACTCACTCTCATACCAGAGGTAGACAGATGGACATGAACTCATGAGTGGTACATCCAATGAGAATTAGTACGCGGAAGAGCTAACCTCCTAAACCATAGCCTCCATTTAGCCCAATGGGAGAAAGAAACTTCTGGTAAAAAAGATGTGACAGGGTAATCAATTAACCACCAAAGAAGCTTGAACAGAGGGGTTTCATCGCCCCCATAGGCCTGAGAGTATGAGGTCAGGTAAGCAAGTCACACCTATGCCCACTTTTGGGTAACAGACCATGTTAAATGAGAAGGCAGGTAAATAAGAACCATTAAGAAATATGCTTGAGCTAAACTTCCCAGTTACCACCACACATTTACAATCAAAGTCAACAAACACATTGGTGAAATATTACTGGCTAATCTGGCATGTCTAAAGTTAATTGATTGGCCAGGTAATAGGCTAATATTACTGGCTAATCTGGCATGTCTAAAGTTAATTGATTGGTCAGGTAATAGGCTAATATTACTGGCTAATCTGGCATGTCTAAAGTTAATTAATTGGCCAGGTAATAGGCTATGTAACTAACATCATGTAGGAAGACAGTTTTAATGGGAGCTTCCCAATCAATCATCTGGAATTGCACTTCATAATGAGATTCAGAGAAACTTATTTATCTAGATGTAGTTAAAAACTTGTTTAATTAATAACATTATGTACCATTATGTATCACATAACAAACACAAGCCATGAGTTGACACTGTCCGATACTCAGCAATATTAGATCATGAAAGCCAGCAGTGTATTGATGTGCCACAGTGAGCAGAATGAAATAAAACTAGCGGCCAAAATAATGTGAACTCTCCGGTTTAGTAAGGTTTTGTTTTCATGGTTTTTCAGCACTCAGAGCAAATGATATTACAATTATAATAATGTCAGCCATCAGACAATTGTGGTCAGGTTACAGAAATATCATGACATCACCATTTCATTCACTCGTAGGTCAGAGGTACTCTCAAGCAGGACAATGGACAAATAATGTATATTTATTTGATAGCAATAGTAACTTAGACTCACTAATAGAAATAATAATTATACAGTGAGAGTAAAATTATTTCATCATTATTCCACAATTATATATTCTTTTTTTCAAAATTTGTGAAATTATTTGCTAATATAAATAAAATTAAAAGAACATATGCTATCCCCCAGTTATATTTGCTTGTCTGTTTGATTGATGTTTAACATCGTACTTAAGGTTATTTAATTGACATGATGGAGTACCAGCTCAAGGGGTGAACGTTACCACCCTGATAGCCACTGGCAGCAAACCAACTTCAGGACATTATGAAAGACATCACAAAAATTCAGCTTCATGTTACCTGTTAGTTCAGAGAGTAACCAGGGAAAGGCAATACTCCCACCCAGCTCACCCTATCCCAATTATAAGCTTAGAAAGTATATAATGGGTTATCTAGACAAACTAAGAGAAGTGATATAAAAGTTTGTCCCGGTGACACCTAACAGCACAAACTTCAAGCGATTTGCAGAATGCTCAAGATAGTTGTATATTGATGTAAAATATGAAGGTACATGTTAGTTTTTATAGCTGCCACCATGGATAAATGAACTAAAATCAAATAAATATTTGTTATTAAGTCTATAACCTGTGAAAGGGATTTGGTTAGTTTTTTGAATCTGCTTTGACATCCAATGTCCTCAAGGGTATTTCACCTATATAACGAGGATTTGTCCACTTCTCACTCTCCCTTACTTTTAAACAAGGAGTAACATTTGGAGAAAACTTATTTAAAAGCACCAGTTTTGTGATCTCGGAACCACATCACAGACTACATGATATATCTGAGGTCAAATGGCTGATATTGGTTACATATGTTACAGTGGTGAGAAGGATTTATAATCAGAGTATTCATTTTCAAACAATCCCTGTTTTGACCAGTCCTTGGACTAGAGCCTCCAGTTACAGCCAGGGTTTACCTAGGATCCAAGTCTGTTCTTTACATTTCCTTATCAAAGTGATCCTCAAGATCAGGGTTCAAAGTAGTTTCAATTAAAATAAAACAAGCGCGCAGAACCACAGAAATCGGCCAAAAAATGAATGACTGAATCCACCAAAATGAGCTTATCAGGAAGTATGTTGGTCCTCAAACCATGTTTGTTCTCACTAACACTATCAACTATATATTTATTCAAATGCTGCAAAAAAAAAACAAAAAAAAACTAAATTTCCTCACAGGCACCATTAATAAAATCAAAATGAAGAAGAACAAAGATAGCTTAAATTAAACAATGAACATAGATATCACAATACCAAAATGTTTTTAAATTGTTTTTCGCACATATTTTTATAAAGCAAGCTAATATCCAGGCAATGTAATGTGCAAGTATTGATTGTAGTCAACAATGTGTGATCATGGACACTGGAATACAAGAATTGATTGTAGTCAACAATGTGTGATCATGGACACTGGAATACAAGTATTGATTGTAGTCAACAATGTGTGATCATGGACACTGGAATACAAGTATTGATTGTAGTCAACAATGAGTGATCATGGACACTGGAATACATAAATTATCTATTTTCTCCCTTTTTTTAAAACATGCACAATTAACAAGGTCTTGAAAATGATGTTACTTTTAATCGATTTCAAATGTAGGCCTTAAAATCGGGTAATGTTTTCAAGGCATTTTGACATTTATATTTAGATTATGCAAGCCATGAAAACATTTAATATTTCATGAAACAAGCTGGATGATCGAGTTCATGTGGATCAGAATTCAATCAAAACTTTCTCCTCCACATTTATGAATATTTGAATTGTACAGAAGATATGGGAGCCATGTACAATAAGCCTGAATGTCAGCCTTTGGACTTTCATTTTACCTCGCCTTTTGGGGAATTTTATCTCAAAATGTAACGGATATAGAATTCTGTGTATTAAAGTAATTTTTAGACATTCATATGCCTTAATATGGTGAACTTTTAGTTTAAATTATTATTAATAATGCAGTCCTTGTCCTGATTATTAGTTGAGAATAGGTATATAGCCATTCATATAAATGTTGTCTGGTTCTCTTCTCTGTTAGACACGGTGCCAGCTCAGTACTGTTAGTGTATTAGATTGAATGAATTCCATCGTGCGGAACCCTTGTTTAATAGAGCACTCAACTAGAGAGAAAACCAAGAGAAAACAGACATGATGCAACACATACAAGAGGAAGCAGACAGTAAACAGAGAGACCTACCGATTTGCTGGACAAATGGTTAGATTGCAGAACATCACGAGGAGCCTGCAATGCAAGATAATGATTGATTGATTGATTGATTGGTGTTGTACACCATGATTAAGGGCAGTACATGTATTCCAAAAATAATTGACCCTGGTACAACCAACATGTGAAGTAGTGTTAATAATGTTGGAAGGTTAATTTTTCTCCAGTGCTAAGTGAACACAGCATTGCTACTCTTCAAACAACCTGTCTTTAGCCCGAGGGTCAATAGAAGATAAAAGAACTGATTAAATGGTTAACATGCAACTTCTAGAAAGGAAGCTACTATAAATTGATTCGATTCCTCAATCCATATACCATGTTTTTATTGAAACAATTTATAATTTGGGGCTATGCTTACTGATTTGGAAGGAAGAACTGGTATGAATTCCATCTTATGGTCAATTTCTTGTTCATTGGCCCAGGCTGATGTATCGAAAAGCTGCGAAATAACAAAAGGTTACACATGAATATGATGATTGACTTTTGTTGTTGTTGGACATGAACATAAAAGGTTTGTGATATGAGCGCAAGCGCAGAAGTTTAAAGTGCATCTGTGATTTACAACAGTCATGCTGGCTGGCTTCTGAAATAAATAACTACATTAATTTCTGAAAATAAAAAGGCGATATTAATTTGTAGTGAATAAGAATAAATGAAAGACTAGAGGTGGTATGATGACAGTGAAAATACAGTTACTTACAATAACAGTAACTAATGAGGCAAAACAGAAATGAAAACATAAATAATTATTGAAAATTTTCATTAATGAGGTAAAAGGAAAATTTAAACACCTTTAATTCTATATAGTCTTACTTTCGTACAACTGTGTATTTATCAAGTAAATCTAATATTCTTAACACACATTTCCTAAAAAATGTCAACACAAAAAAAAAAATCCAGTGAAGGAATTACAAGATGAAGGCTCATGGTGCATTGCAGGTGTATTAGTGTATCCTCAAGATGCATCATGATGGGTAATAGTCCACCAGCCACAATGCACAACACCTGTTACAAGGACTGAGCACATTCATTTTGTAATCAGTCCTCTGGTAAAAAACAGAACATAAGAAAACCCCAAATTTATTCTGCACCGAATCTAAATCATTCAAGTTACATGCAAAATCATCACACATTTCTACAATAATGTCTGTATCACTATGGAAACATGCTGCATGCCTTTCCTACAGGTACAAACTCATCATGCCATCAAGCATTTTACATAACCTTTCCAAATAAAAACTAGAGAAATCAACAATAATATCATCTCTTCCTCCTAAAGAAGAACAACAATTGTGTAAGTTAATATCCAGCTGCTTGGACAATGTGAATAGGATATCTAGTGAATGCCCTCTATCTAACATGGTGTGTCCAGCGACAGACAAAACCTCAAACCTCTCCTGAATCCACATCTAGTTGTCTCCCCTTATCATCTCCAATTGGCACCAGAGGGCAGTTCATTTGAGTAGAATCCCCTATTGCATATTCTGTTTCTTCAGAAGCCTCTTTACAACAGGTGCTATTTTCAGAGCTAACTTCGTTACAGGAATCCTCAGTGGTGCCCATTTCATCCACGACGACAGTATCCTCAGGCATGTGCATGGAATTGACTTCATCCTCTGTAATCCTTTGGCTGTCTGATGTCTCTTCCATTTTGTTGTCAGCTACACTTATTTTAACTTCTGCAGAATCTTCATTATGTTCAGTTGAATCATACTGTCTTTCAGTGCTAGTTACATCATTTCTATCAGCTTCACCGGACTCATTGTCCTCCTCTTTATCATTCCCATTCCCATTTGGCACAGAGAAAGTTGTTACAACATCATCATCTTCCATTGTGTCACTTTCCACAAATTCACCCTCAATATTTGCCTCAGTTTCAGATTTGACAACACAATCGTCCTCTGCAGCAGATATATTATCAGGGTTACAATCAGTCTCAAGGGTTTCCTGCAGAGCTGCATCATCAGATAGAACCTCGTCTGGTCTGCTAAGGTCACTTTCCTCAAGGTCGTTTTCTTCCAGATCATCCTCAGATTTCAAGGTCAGCTCACCTTCCAGGTCTTTCTCTGAAATTGTTTCAGTCTCATCATTTGATTGGTTAATATCAGCATCACACATATCATTATCCTCTGAACCCGGACGATTCCGGTCTTCACTGCCATCATCAGACTTATTGTCATTATCATCAAGTTGTGGTGGGATGTCAGATTCATCAAAACATCCACTATCAGATACCGTAACACCTGGGACATCCATCTGATCCGAGACCACGATACTGGACACATTCAACTCATCCCAGTCTTGCTTTGCAGGCTTGTGTAGAAGATTAAAAAAAAATTGGAGATAAAATTTGTGTTTGTTGCATATTCTGTTGCTTAAATTACAATTTTTTTGTTTTGTTATGTTATAGTTTTTGAAAAGATCTCTGTCTTCTACATGACTTAATATTACCTATTTAGATAAAAAAAATATATGTTGTCATGACAACTATTGACAAGGTACATACAGACAACATTTGTCACTTCAGCATTCTAGTTTGAAGCTTAGGGTATTTATAATATTGATGTGTTTAAAAAAAGATAAATTTTATAACTTTATGATCATGGCTTTGCAGAAGTATGATAAGAATCAAAATTTTATATCATATTGATTTTAAGAACCTCATATAATGAGCTGTCATCATTTACAACAACCCCGCTGTCTCGGCCGCGGATTGATCTGAATGCATTCATAGCGACAGTCAAGGTCTCCTGTATATCTGATAAGGAAGTTGTTGATGATCCCAGGGACTTTCTGTCGGCTTCCTCCATTTTCTACATGAGCAGGAATTTATAAAAGTACTTTGATTACTATTAACAACAATATCTCTCATCGTAAAACTGTTTTTTCATTTACTGTTGTGTTTTAAACAATTAACCTAACATCAGCCTCATGCCATGCTAAAGAAATACGTACCAAAAACACACAAACTACACTGCTTTTTCTACTCAGGGTACATACTTGTATTACAAACAATTTAAAACTAATTTCATCAAAGGGCAACTTTAATTTGGTAGTATCTACTTTACTGTATGTTGAACTCGAGACGGGCTAAAAAGCAACTGCAGTTTAAAAAAAAACTCCTGCAGAAACACAAATGATTTTCACACATGTTAGAAGTGAAAAATCCAAAACATGAGTTATTGTTGGCAAGGCCAAATAATTGAAGGCCAAACCTCTGCCCATACGGGTACGCCCAGTAATCCAGAATCTGTTGACATAGGAACCACAGGCTCCTCCCCATATTGATCTGTGATAGAGGATTTAGAAGGCCTCGGCGAAACAGACTTTTTGTCTTGATATTCTCTGGGCTGGTGACAAGAGATAGGACATAATCAGATCATTTAACAACAAGAAATGACTTGGTATATAATAACACGATTCAAACATATTTCTCATGCTTAAAACTTGACAAACAGGGACATTTCAACACAGGCAAAATTCAGTTACATGGTGCACGACGGACAAGCAATTTCATCAATGCTTTCAACAAAATTATCAACTTGCATGCGAATCGTAAATTCTTTGTCCAGAAGTTTACTTGTCTTAAAACTGGGGTCTGATAATGGTGCAGTGCTATTATATCTTATTCAAGAAACAAGTGTGTGATTTATAAAGGTCGGAACCTTAATCCTATGTGTAGTTAGATTCCCCATCTGCTGTCTGTAAGTGTTCGCCTCAATGTCTCTATCAGATTCTTCACCCTTAGCACGGACAGTCTTTATAACCAAAACCTTCAGGAGTGAACCAAGTTAATTTTATTGTTTATGAATATACCATAAACAGTTTATTTACCGTTATTGATTTTAAACTTTTCTTGTGTTATTGTGTGTGCTGTTGAGTTTTAAATTTTTTTATTGATAGAATTAGTTATTTAATTTTATGTGAAAAAAAAGTCTTTGCTGAGGGATATAATATGAAGGTTTGAAAACTTTACCTTTTGGAATTTAAGTTTTATCCTAATTTACTTATAATAACATAAATTTGATCGAAAAAATTTGTAAAGTGCAGTGCAGAAGCTAATCACAGATATTGCTAGAATTAAAAATGTCACCTCTAGTTCAGTATTATAGGAGTCTTCAGCTGCACGCATTATATCATTAATATCAAAGACGTCATCAGAGGACATGTTTCCTTCTGTGAACTCCGACCTTTCTCTTGAAGTCTGGGGTAAAAACAGGAGGACAAATCAACTGTGGTGTTATGTTTTGGGTACAAAGAAAGGTTGGTGACACCTCGATTTGAATGATATAACTACTTAGCTACCATTATTCAGGTCAGCTCAGGGCAAGAAAAATAAACAAATTCCAAGGGATGTTGAAAACAAAAGGCAAGCTCAAACCATAAATACTAGGGACAATGCTATTTACAAACATCCAAGGTAAGAATGGGGTAGAATTGTAAGTATACATTAAAACATAACAAACAAAAATATTCTCAACATACATTCTATATACAGTCAATGTGTACAATATCAGCATGATTGCACAGAATACATCATGTTCAGGAGAAATTCTCTGTAATACAAATAGACTTGTTAGTTCAAGGGAGCTACTCATTCAATAATACAAGACAACTATAAACTATATATTTTTGCTGTATGCACTAAAACACTTAGTCCACATTAACCTTATCTAACTACATAATCTACAAAAGCAAACCTCTAAATACAGGTATTGTATCGTTTCTAATCCAAATGCAATACAATCCTCTACTGCTAATTAATGACCAGGCTGCAAACCAAAGAAAACAAGCTAAACCCTCTTGTCTCAAACCTTCTCAGTGGGTGTGGTTTTCTTTGAGAACATATTCCTAAATGAGGAGAAGGCTCCAGGTTTCTTAGCTTTCTGTAACGGTTAATAAAACAAAAATCAAACCAAAGAACACAAAGTTAACAACACTAAATCTCGAATAAAACATACACTTAAACTTTGATGTTAGAGTTTAAAAAATTGAACAGATAAACAACAGAGAGAGTTAGAAAGAAAATGGGTGGGTTCCAGTTGTCTTGAGAGCTGGTTTATTTCTATCAACGGACCTTCAAGTATCAATGGTAGTAGAAACCATGTTTACAGCCAAGAGGATTCCAGTGGGAGATATTTTATTCACGGACAGTTACAACTTTTTAAAATACAGAATTTTCAAGGCAATCTCAGGGCAGATGTCGCTGATTGCGGTGTACAGCACCAGCCAAATGGTCACTGAATAAAGGCAGACTTGACCTAATGAGCTACTTTTGGACAAGTTTTAGTACCGGAGCGACACACTATGAACAGACAAAGGTTGTACTGAATTAAACTAAACAATAGTGTCTGGTTGTACTGAATTAAACAGAAGTGTCTGGTTGTACTGAATTAAACAGAAGTGTCTGGTTGTACTGAATTAAACAGAACAATAGTGTCTGGTTGTACAGAATTAAACAGAACAATAGTGTCTGGTTGTACAGAATTAAACAGAACAATATTGTCTGGTTGTACAGAATTAAACAGAACACTAGTGTCTGGTTGTACAGAATTAAACAGAACACTAGTGTCTGGTTGTACAGAATTAAACAGAACAATAGTGTCTGGTTGGACTGAACAAGAGTGTCTGGTTGTACTGAATAATAGTGTCTGGTTGTACTGAATTCAACTGAACAAGATTGTCTGGTTGTATTGAACAAGCATGTCTGGTTGGACTGAACAAGCGTGTCTGGTTGGACTGAACAAGCGTGTCTGGTTGTACTGAATTCAACTGAACAAGAGTGTCTGGTTGGACTGAACAAGAGTGTCTGGTTGTATTGAACAATAGTGTCTGGTTGTACAGAATCAAACAGAACAATAGTGCCTGGTTGGACTGAACAAGAGTGTCTGGCTGGACTGAACTGAACAAGAGTGTCTGGTTGTATTGAACAATAGTGTCTGGTTGTACTGAATTCAACTGAACAAGATTGTCTGGTTGGACTGAACAAGCATGTCTGGTTGGTCTGAACAAGAGTGTCTGGTTGGACTGAACAAGAATGTCTGGCTGTATTGAACAATAGTGTCTGGTTGTACTGAATTCATCTGAGCAAGTGTGTCCGGTTTGACTGAACAAGCATGTCTGGTTGGACTGAACAAGCGTGTCTGGTTGTATTGAACAATAGTGTCTGGTTGTATTGAACAATAGTGTCTGGTTGTACTGAATTCAACTGAACAAGACTGTCTGGTTGTATTGAT
>JAVFBW010143765.1:0-12735 GCA_034783835.1 Mopalia ciliata | reverse complement strand
TGCCGTTGAGACTGTGTAATGGCTGGTTTCATACTTGTATTTAATAGAGTTCTGATTGGGGTTTTCTGGCTAAGGGCAGTTTGGTTGAAGAGTAGCAATTCTGTCTTTACTTAGCACCAGAGTTTATTAACTTTCCAACACTATGAAAACGCTTCCCATCGTGCTAGTGTCAATTATTGTGAAATATTTAGTGGAAGGAAATAAGCGAAATACCCTTGAGACTGGCGTAAAACACCAATCAATCAATCGTAATATTGTATGTAACCGTTTCGTATGTTAACAGACCAATTCTATAGGTTAACTACACCCTACGTATCTCGAGATGCATCTACCAATGGGAGAGTTAGGTGTACGATTGGCTTTTCTCATGCTTTCTCGCGTTTCTTGTCATGTACAGGCGGTCAGCCAACGTGTTATCTCCAACGTCACGTGATGTTTTCCAAGCATAAATGATAATAAAGCCAGTAGTGCACCTTAATGGCATGACATCAATCTTCGATCCAAGCGAGAGACGATTCTATGTGGGGTACTATTAAACATTATTATAACATTTTCGTGAAATCATTGAAGATCCATTTTATTCTTTCAATATTTGCTACATATAAAACAATTATTCCCCAACAATCTACGCCATGTATAGAGGTGAACTCTTCCTGCTCTATCAGTAACCTTCAGAACAAATGAGCATTTCAACCTAAATAGACAGTAACTCAAACTACCGTCTGTGTTTACACATGCGCAAAAAATAACTATAACTCGGGATATTTTTATTGCCATTTCGGTAAATATTATTTATACTTCACATATAGCATAATTTCTTCTCTAGTTAAAATTCTTCTATAATGTTAATTTTATTTAATCGGAGTTTGGTTCATCTAAACCTTTTAGTATTATTACTACTTGAATTAAAAAAATAATAAAATATTTAATATAATAAATATGCGTCTTGCAGTCCATGGCCGCCTTACTGTAGTAGGCTACAACCTTTTATCTCATTCATTTTATTTTAATCTTCCCGAGAATATTATTTATGAACGCCAATCAAATTTTTTTTTGCTTTTTTCGTGTATCTGTACAAAACTTTTACCAATGATGTTACAAATCATCTAAAACTTCATATGTGTGAAATAGCCTAAAATCGGTGTTAAACACCAAGCATCCAATCAAACCAACACATCGCTAAAACGTTATTCCGGTCCGTATTTGTAAATTTTCTTTTTCATCCATGCTTATAAAATTAAATAAAATATGTAAAAATATATCCTCATCCCTAGAGTATTGTTAATGCCTTTATTGTCTTATTTTCATTTAACCTGACAGTTTTATAAAGTTTCGCTTATTATTTATATGCCACTGAAATACAAGGTTTTCCGTCGCGCATAAAAGTGATATTTCACTGCAGTGTCATAACAATTTTTGTTATTACTCCCTGAACTTTGACCCTGTCAAGACTACAGTTATTTTTTCCAGTGGTGTCTCCACACTCTAGTGTGACAGATTTAACGGAGAACTTCAGTGTAGATTGCACTTCACCAAACACGGATGTAGTGAAATTGACCAGGTGAATTGACTTCAACAAGTCACACAAAATGAGTTGATATCTTAAATACACCAAAACAGCCATGTCTCAAACTGTTAAGCAATAAATAGTCTGGTGCTCTAGTAAAACCGAATCACGCGTATGCAAGTTTTTTAGTCAAAAATAGTTCTTCTTAGAGGGACGGTCAGACAGATAATTGTTATGGCAATCTAATTGGGAAACATGTAAGAAATGTTATTATCGTAATGGTATCAAAAACTGATATCTTTTTAATGCACACAGCATTGATAAATTGGGGTTTTATCTGATTCAGGCGTAGACATATCGTACACAGTCCCATTGCGACATTTACAATATTACATGTCTCTGATATGGATATCTGACATGGATTTTGATTTTATAGTTTATATAAATATTGAATGGAATATTACTCAGATAAGAGTAAATGGCATAAATATTGCTCTCGCGAATGGTATAGCAAGAAGCTTCCCTTATCTCTTTCAACCATTCACTATAGCAATATCATGGTATTTAAACTTCACGGCATAATATCCTCTATTTTTTATTTTTATATCAGTTTTTTCCATTGTAACAATCTACCCGGGATAGAGAAACTTTAATTTCCAAACACATAGTGTATTCAAGTGAATATAAACCATCATTATAACACTCGGTAAAACAATATTTTATTTTCTTACGACTAATTCACCGTAAATCGTACAAAAGATTAAAAAGTTCATCTTTCAGTCATTTTCAGACAATGTAAGTTAATTTGACAGTTCATATAAAAAATGAGACGTACATTTAATTTTTCGTTTAATTTACATTTAATTGCAATAAATTTATTAAAATATTTTTTATCGTACTTGTTGAGACACTTAAATTTTTTATATATACTATATTGTAGGTAACCAAAAAGGGTAGCTTACACCTGTAGTTAATTTCAATGCTGACATAAAGTAATCACTCCTATCGCATTAAAAACGATTGAAAGTTTTTCTTATGAATTAGTTTATGTTTTTTCTTATTCTAAACTAGAAACCGTCCTGAAATGAGAATAAATATATTCTCTTCAAAGTGTTTATATATTGTGATATAGTGACACCGAATAAGAATATTGCTAACTGAACTAGGTATAATGTAATCTATGTAATGTTCATTCTTGGATTTCGAGGGTATATTTACATCAAATTGAAGTTCACTTGGGAATAAACAGGGTATATATGTAAGCGTCATACTTCATTTCATCTCAGCAATAAATGTTTCATAAAAACTTTTCAAAAATGTAAATTTTTTCCATTTACCACTTCTCTATAATGAATAAGAAGAACAGTTCTCGAATTCTGTTCGTCTGGGATGAGTTGCCCGCCTCAAGACTTCCTGACCCGGGGGGACATCCCACTGGTACAGAGCGACAATCCTCATTAACGTTCTAATTAGCAACTTAATCTTTAAACCTGGGCTAACACACTGAGCTGACTTTTGATACGCTTTTGTAAACATTTTGTCAAAAAATTCTGATTTAAAAAAAAAAAATCTTTTTCGACAAATTCAGGTCATATAACTGTCAAAACATTTAAAATTTCACGCCTTTGAGCTTTTGTGTTTGTTTTTTGTTTAAAATGTGAAGACCGAGTATGCAGAATATAATTCCATTGCAAATGGGATATGTTTACAGTACGATGTCATTTTAAACTTAACGATGTATATGTAATGTGAAACGGAGTACTGATAACGGAAATTCTTTTTTCATTACATAATAATGCAAGTGATGCCCCTGAGAATGTTCTGTGTATGTACCTGATTTTATTATTTTAGGAGAGGTGTTTATATGGGCATTCCGCCCGTTCGCCGATCCATTTCTTTAAGAAATAAATATTGTTTAAACCAAACGGCGTACTGTTTTTTACTTTTATTGAAAAAGAACAAAAGAAAAACGAAAAATTGTCCAATACACCTTTTCACATCTCCACATCTAAATTATACTAATGTTGATGTTTTTGTCCGATACTGTTTTCTGTTTATCTGGAAATACCGTACTTTCTTTTTCATAACAGTAGCTATCATGTAAACAATAATTTACAGGTATAGAGAACCAAACCTTTAAATAATAAGTACCAGCATTCACTCAGATATTTATAAATCGATGTTTATTTATACTTATAAGCAATATAACTTTACAAAAGAAACGTGAATTTTGTTCATATTATTGCCGATCCAATAAAGTAGTAATATAATAGAAATATATAGCTTGATGGCGGGACACTTTACGACCTAAATATACATTATGTTAAACTATCTGTATTTGTGTAGCGGCGTATGCCTGTTCGCCAATCCAATTTTCTTTCTTTATGGAAATAAATACTGTTTAAATCACATTATCCTAAACAAGTATTGTTTAAAGTCATAAAACATTCCAGTGGTTGTGTACGTTAATACAATACATACAGTAATTCGTATGTAATGCATAATAATTACGATTACGTGAGAGGATGAATGATTAGTCTGTCAAATCTTTGTGTCAAATAAACCCCGAACTGTCTTCCTTCTATCCACTGATTTTTTGTTTGTTTGTTTGGGGTTAAACGTCGTACTCAAACGTACTTCACTTATATGGCGAAGGACTGTCCACTTTACACTACACCTTGCCTCATTATGATGGAAACCTTGAAGAAATCTGGTAAAAGCCAACCCCGCTATTGCTTTTCTCGTCGATTTAGATACTAAGTACTATGTTGTGGCCGCCTCTGGACGAAATAGATACAGCATCATTTACCTTCATAAAATTACTGTTCTTCTGCCTTAAATGCTGTAGGTCAGTTGGGTAAAGCTCTGACCCTTCCAGTCGTAGCCCCGTGCTTCGAATCCTATAAAAGGCAAGCTAAATTCTCTACATTTTAACAAAATATATTAATTATTACTTAGTTTGTATGAATCCAGACATAGTACGTGAAAACACAAAACAAATGGACACTTTGTGTACCTTATAAATTATGATATATTAATACACAAAATAAAGGGTTTAAACGCAGCTTGGTGTATTGTTTAATGTTGCTACTTTCGGAGAAAAAAAATAATAGATAATTGGTGAGTAGAAAATATTATTTCACCAAGAAATCATCTAAACTCCCAACTTTTTTATATAGATTTCTCTATTGCGTTCTTTTGGAACACGTGTCTTCTAATAATGTCTTAAACGACCCCCCCCCCCCCCCAACCTCTGAGTGACACTCCGCATTTACAGTCTGATTAACAAATTAATATTTTAATCCTCCCAGACAAAGCGCATTGCTTTTTAAAAATCATGTATCTAGAGATTGACAAAAAGACAGCAAGTTGTTCTAAAATATAAAATTTTCACTTGTTTTCCCAATTTCTCAACTGCTGCTATTTTTCTTTTATGAAACCATAAAACCGTTTCGGTAACCTCCGGCTACTTTTATGCCATAAGTACAAAGGAGTGAAAAAAAAACACATTTTATATAACGGCTCCCATAAAAAACCGTGTAATTGACAGACTGCAATTTTATAATAAACTAAAATATTATAAGTAATAAAAGTACAATATTTCATACAGTTCTGGATATGACTATCAAAGTAGTGAGTTAGCAAAATAAAATATAAATTAAAAAGACCCCAAATAAATCAATAATACAAAAAACATTGTAGTTCCCAATACATGCAGCATATAATGATATAAATAAAAGTATGAGATTTCTGTCTACAATTTCATAGAACACCTTAAATAAGTTGAAATTAAAGACGAACATAATTTGCTGCTTCCCCTCTCCCAGATCAGGGAGATAATACTCACACCACAAGTGGCATTTGACCTAAATCCCCCATGGGGAGGTACCATTTACTGTTAACTCGTACAGATAATCCGAATTAACACAGTAATTAACAGTCTAAAACTCACCAAGGGACTGGTAGTTATTTGCCTTTAACGTTTCCGGTGAGACAAAACTTTGTAATGGTAGACAGACACCATACGGTACACGCTGACCGTCTTATAGACTAACGGAAAGTTATTGTTGTTTATTCAAAAATCTCAAAAGTTTCACCCAATCAACAACCAACCCTCCCACTGACCAGAGAACGTATAAAAGCAAAGATAGATCAGAACAAGCCACAAATATCGACCACCACCTTTCTTCTTATAGATTTGCAACTGCTGAATTTGAAATGGAGAGATTTTCCTTAATGGATTTGCAATCCTTCGGTAAGTTATTATCACATGTCTACACTTTCAGCATGTGCTTCGAAATCAAAACGTTATCTCGCCAGCCTGCCAAAAAAACGAAGATGGATTAGCGATATAAAAATTGATATTTTATCGAAAGAAGACTCCCCAATTCCAAAGCTGTACTTCAGTTATTTAAAAAAATTAAATTCACTCATTAAAAATAAATTATCAACATTATGCAGAAGGTAGTCGATGTAACAAACTAATCTTTAATGTCTTGCCTTTACAGAACAGAAATTTAATATCATGGCGGCACCCGTACGAATCGAACGTCCAAGACTAGGTCGAACCACCTATCAGCGTCACCCGAAGCCCCCGTACACTTACACGGGTCTGATTGTCACAGCCATACAGAGCTCCGAGGTTAAGAAACTTACTCTAGCAGATATCCACAATACTTTGGGTCAGATGTTCCCTTTTTTTAGAGACGCCAGGTACACGGGCTGGAAGGATTCTGTCCGTCATAATCTCTCTCATCATGACTGTTTTCAAATGGAGTTAAAAGATCCCACTCGGAAGAACGGAAAGGGAAACTTTTGGAAGGTAGATATGACCAAAGTCAACTTAGATATGTTCAAGAGACAACAGACGAATGTAGCCAGAGAAGGAAAGTGGGCGGAAGATCTTCATCAGCAACTAGGTATCCCCTCGTTGGAATGCAGACAGGGTCCTCTGACGTTACCGCTACCTCTACCACGGCGTCTTCCAAAACCCCCTACCTTGTCCAGAAAGAGGAAGCTTTCAGAAGATACATCGCTGAACTTCGTCAAGACAGAAGCACCAACGCCGAAGCGCCATCAACCGTTTACCATTGCCAACATTCTTCGAGAACATCAGTCAGTCACTACTGTTACACAAGATGTGAAACCTATTATCAATTGGATCGTACCTCAGGCCCCTACGTGGCATCAACCTTCGACCCCACAGTCTCCAGATGATTCCGGTTGCTATGGTTCCAGCTCGAGTGCCACCACATCACCAGGGGAAACAATATCTTACGAGAGTTCGTCAAGGCCAGCTCATTCGTACGTCCAGGCGGTCGATTTGTGTCTTCGAGATTTCCAGTGTCCGTCTTTCGATGGGCTGCCTGCGTTTGAAAGTCTGACTTCTCCAGGAATCCACCAGCCGGACACAACTGTTGCTCCAGCATACAGCCCAACGACTCCCACGACTGAGTTGCCCGCATGTTCCATGATTTCTAGATCGCAAGTTCCCTCGAATTTCTGGGCCACTGCATCACTTCCTCAAGAGGTTCCAACCGACTACGCCCAACAACCCTCGTTAACTGATGCCTACAAGTCCACTGACTTATGGACAAACTTTTCATATTTCATCTACCCTGGTAGACAGGACAACTACGATTTCCACAGCAGCTGATAGGACAATAACGGGACTACCTACCAAATAAACTTGTAAATATTGTGTCTGTATATTTTGATCGGCTGAAATACTTTTCTCCTTCTATTTATGCAATAAATTATCTTTAACACTAGATTGTTTTTTTTAATGCGTTTTTGTTGAACAACCCCTCCATTTCATGTCGTTTAAAGTCATCAACCCAGCTCTAACTTTTTAGATCATGGGAATTGCCCATCGATTAAAATTAATTTGAATTTACAAATAATTAAATTTGCGCGTAACAATTCGTTTTGCCGTAACGGACACAAAACCGTGTGTGAAGTTAGAATTCTATTTGCAGCTTAAAATTCAAATAGAGCAGTTCAATATAATTATGAACAAATGCTGACTGCTGAGTTCTTACATCTTACTTTATAGTTGATGTTGGATACATATACGCCGATTTGGGTCCCTGTGTCAGTACTTCCCGTAGTGAAAGATTCAAGAATATGTAAAACAGATCTTAAAAAGTCGTCAGGATAAAATACACCGTATATATACTCTCCGTCTTCAATTGATTGGTGTTACGCTGTACTCAAGGGTATTACTTGTATTCCAACACTAATTGACACTAGTACAACCATATAATGTGAGTGAATTGATAATGTTGAATATTTAACTTCATCCAGTTCTATGCAAAGACAGCATTGTTACTCTCGGAACAAACTGACCTTAGTCAGAAGGCCACTCCGCCTGTACCATCCTCGGTTATTTGAGTGAAGAAAAGCATTTCTATTTACTACAACTATGTATTTGCATCAAAACTGCGAAACTATATTGAAGTCGTTTGATGATTTAAGCTTGGAATCCTCAATCCAAACCCACATGGCACAATATGTGGAGCAGAGCAGTGTAGACGAAAGAAGGGAGACAACTCTTTCCGGCAAATTTACCTCTGCTGTTACAAGATTAATTTCACTGTCAATTTGTGTATATTATCAGTTACATAAAGTGTTTTTAAATAATATGACAAGGTTACTAATTATTGTTGACATCCGGGAATTGTAGTGACGCCGGAGGACGACGGGATCTATGATCCTTAAGGACAGGTTCTCCGGAAGACTATCCCCAGGCCCGCAGCCGTGGCTTACGACATTAAACGAAAATCTAATTTACAAACCTATTCTCCAGACGTCTCCGCGAGGGAGTAAGTCTCTAACTCAATATTGTATTCACACGGGGATGTTAACATGCATGGGGACTTAGTTATACACGAGACGATGATTTTAACTTCCTTCGAAACTATTAATCACATTTTTAGATTAGTTTTGGAAGAATCACAAGCTGCAATCAAATACTGCTACAAGATAATCAAAAACAACGATCTATTCACTCGTCAGTACCAGGACCAGCGCTACGAGTCAGTCATGCCCTGGTCTGCTGTGATATTGTTAGTGCTAAACGTTTTCTCTAATAATGTGTCTCACACATGTGTCCGGTGTGTTTAGTACCAATTAATAAATTAACCCAACGACTGGCTAGCTGCCCCATCAATCTACTTGTTGATATGGTTTGACTGATTTATCTTTTATTTTATTTAAATAATTTTATTATTTATGATTTATTTGGATCTTTACAGAAACAGTGAGCCCAGCTGACTGTTGATTGAATGATGGGTTAATTAATTGCCTGATCGATCGTTTGGTTGATTGATCGGGTGGCTGGGGATTGATCGACTGGATTGGTCGACTTGTTGATTGATTAATCGGTTAAGTAACTGACCGACTGATTGGTCAGTTGATTCATTGTTGGTTGATTGCTTAGTTGATTGATTGTTTGATTGATTGATCGATTGATCGACCAATACAACGATCGGTTGGTGGGATTGATTGATTAGGACTGCTCGTCACGTTGGATAAACTGAGGATTGACCAATCGATTCAATGGTCGATCGATTTAGTTATTGATTGATTGATTGTATGGTTGTTTCATGTTTGTTAGGATAATTGATTTATTGACTATGTTTGTAGGCCTATATATATGACTGCTTTAATCATTTAGGACATACGATTACATAAGTGTTTCTCTGTACATTGATAGATCGATCGATCGATTGATTGATTGGTTGATTGATTGATTGATTAATTGATTTGTTGATTGATTGATTGATTAATTCTTTGATTGATTGCTTGAATGATTAGTCGATTTGATGCTTATGGAATTACTGTTTATAATTGTTTTGCTTCGCCAAAATCTTGTTGCAAAATACTGGTTGCAAATCTAAAATGAATGAAAGTACAGTAAATGATTAATTTTGCTTATCCCTAAACAATGAAAGCACTATAGGGGAGAAGTTAAAACAAAATATGAGCAATGAATACTTTTGCTGTTCCAAAGTTATTGTTAATGAATAATTTCTCATTTTTAAAATAATGCATATACTGTAATTGAATAAGTTTAGTTTTACCAAAATAATGACACCCCTGCAAGGGAAGTATTTTTTGCAGCGAAAAAATGATTTTTAGTTAATTCCAAAATAGTATAAACAGGCCTACTGCCAATGATAACTGTTCTAATACCCCAATAATGAAACTATCGCTAACCATTATTTTAGTTTATGTCCAAAAATATGAAGAAGTTGTAAACGATTAGTTTTGCTAATCCAAAACTAAACTTACTTAACTCAAATAATAAAATTAGCGCAAATCATTAATTTTGCTTAGTGCAAGAATTTGTTAAAGCTCAGGATTAAAACATTTTTTTTTATGTAGACACCACTTTCAGCGCCTATATCGACTTCGTTTTCAAGTAGAATTTTGTTGTTGTTGTAATCCGCAGGCAAGAGGAATCGTGGGTCTTGAAAATAGTGTCAATATAAAAAAAAAAAAAACTACATTGCTTGAACAGAGAGCATGTAAGCAACAACAAACGCTTCTTTGAACTATAGTACAATGCAGTTCATTTGGTACAAAATTGGATATATCTTATTCACACCTAAGTGTAGTTTTACGTATTTGCATGCTTCGAGCTATGATATTAAAACCGTTACTTTCAACTGGGATGTTCCAGCTTTCAATGAGACACGAGCGGCTGTTAATGATACTGCGCAGCGCCGTCTATCGGATGAAAGGTGGCGGCGGTTTTGAGCAGCGGCCATTGTTAGTGAAGCTTATCACAACAGTCGGTCAATATTTGGACAGAAATTGGACAGGAGTCGTTAAATGAATTTTATCACCCTTCTTCAGTAGATAAGGCTGGAATATAATGAGGTCTTTAAAATTGATTTGCCGAGGACTGTCTGAACTCTCCAGACCTTATGTCTTGTGTCTTCTATAGGGTAGGCCTATTTATAATTGTATGTTTTCGCGAGTTAGGTGCACGCTTGGCTTTTCACGCACTGTCTCGCGTTACTTGCCATGCGAAGGTAGTCAGTCAATCTGTTGTCTAAACGTCACGTGATGTTTTAGTTGAAATAAATGTAGTAAAGGCAATGGCGCACCTTAATGTGGGGTTCGCTTCATCACAGAATGGTTGAAAGTCAATTGATGCCATACGCCTGGGCATTTGACTCATATTAAAGCAGTGTCGTAAAATACAATTATAAAATAGGCACTATTTTGTAGCTGTTCTTTGTTGGAATAATAATGTTCCTTCAGTGATAAGTTTAGACAGTATATTTGGAAAAATTATTCACACGGATGTCATTAGACAAAAAAAAAAGAAGAAAAAAAAAAGAAAAGGTTAGGTGAACGACTGGCTTTTCACGATTGATGCTATACGCCAGGGCAGTGTCGTAAAATACAATTATAAAATAGACACTATTTTGTAGCAGTTCCTTGTTGGAAAAATAATGTTCCTTCAGTGATAAGTTTAGATAGTATATTTGGAAAAATTAATCACACGGATGCCATTAGAGAAAAAAAAAGAGAAAAAAAAAAAAGAAAAGGTTAGGTGAACGACTGGCTTTTCACGTACTATCTCGCGTTACTTGCCATGTACGGACAGTCAGTCAATCTGTTGATTTAACGTCACGTGATGTTTTAGGTGAAATAAATGATAGTAAAGCCAATGGTGCGTCTTAATGTGGGGTTCGCTTCAGAGTCACGTTGTCACGTGATGTTTTGCCCAGAATAAATGTGAGTAAAGCCAACAGTGCAGCTTAATCGGCAGGATGTTCCTTTAATACGGTATTAGTCATTATGACCATACTGATTCGTCGAACCCAACTGTGTTCTACTTGTACGATATAACTAATTTGTGTTTGACCTGTGAAATATCTTCACAGGAGAATATATTGCAAGCAAAAATCCTTTTGTAATTGCTTGTTTTTGTCTCCCTGTGATATAATTTAAAAAACTAATGATTGGATGAGTAATAGGAAAGTTTCCGGTATAGTGAAGATAAACTATATACATAACATTTAGGTGCACTACAGGCTTTATTATCATTTATTCTAGGCCAAACATCTCATAATGTTAAAGATAACACGTTGACTGACATTACAAGTAACGCGAGAAAGTGCGAGAAAAGCCAATCGTAGACCTAATTCACCCATAATGGTTCTTGTTATAATTTGCTTTCAGTCAGTCTTCAGACTGATTCGCCGCTTGCTTGCTTGATTGATTGATTGATTGATATATTGAATGATTGATTGGTTGGCTGGTTAACTGATTGATTGGTTAATTGACAGATTGAATGATTGGTTGATTGATTGAGTTACTGATAGATTGAATGGTTGATTGACTGATTGGTTAACTGCATGATTGATTGGTTAACTGAATGATTGATTGGTTAACTGAATGATTGATAGATCGATTGGTTAACTGAATGATTGATTGGTTAACTAAATGATTGATTGGTTAACTGAATGATTGATAGTTTGATTAGTTAATTGATTGATTGATTGGCTAACTGAATGAATGATTGCTTAATCGGGTAACTGAATGATTGATGGATTGATTGATTAACTGATAGATTGAATGATTGATTGATTGATTAACTGATTGATTGATTGGTTGATTGATTGGTTAACTGGTAGATTGAATGGTTGATTGATTACTTGATTAACTGATATATTGGATGGTTAATTGATTGATTGGTTAACTAATTGATTGATTGGTTAACTGATTGATTGATAGATTGATTGGTTAATTGATTGATTGATTGGTTAACTGAACGACTGATTGATTGGTTAACTGATTGGTTAACTGATTGATTGATATATTGATTGGTTAACTGATTGGTTGACTGATTGATTGATTGATTGATTGGTTAACTGATTGGTTGATCGATTGGTTAACTGATAGATTGATTGACGGAGTTATTGATTTGTGGATGCTTAACAAGGTACTGAACAGTATTTCACTTATATGACGACTCACTCAAACAATCATTCAATATCATTCATTCATTCATTCATTCATTCATTCATTCATTCATTCATTCATTCATTTATGTGGTATTCAGCTAAGTTGGGCATTCTTTCATTTGTATAAAGTGAGTGTCGGTAACTGCTTTAATATCAATCAATCAATCGAACGAACGAACGAACGAACGAACGAACGAACGAACGAACGAACGAACGAACGAACGAACGAACGAACGAACGAAC
>JAVFBW010143754.1:0-12736 GCA_034783835.1 Mopalia ciliata | reverse complement strand
CATATTATCATTCAATCAGACCAGTGTGTTTATAACAGCCTCAGAATCGGTCTGAATCATGACAAGTTCAATAGACTTTGATTTGGTACCCACAATAAAGAGGAAAGTAATTCATCACTATGTAGGGTCAGTTTTTCTGAGTAGACCTCCTCCACCCTGAAGCATTAAAACATAACCCAACATTGATCAAGCTTTATTTTAATTTTGTACAGCTTAGAAAACAACATGGTTGATCAAGATGTAACGTGGTTGCTTTTCTCATCTATGTTCCTGACGTTTAACTCTTCATTGTTTCATTTTATTTCCATGGTGGCCACGGCCGCTTTAAATAAAAAGTAACTACGAGGACGGCAGCTAATAAACGACCATGTTCCTCAATAATGATGCTTTCCAGAGAAACCGAAGGCGGATTCCTAAGTTGGAAGGCCCGATCCGTCTTCCGTAGACCATACATCAGTTTAATAGTACTCGCAATGTTTCTTTGACCACTTTGGTTCATTTGTGGAATCTACGAAAGGCGGATTGGGCCTTTGTATGTATGCGTTAAACTCACCTATAGGACCTTACTGTTGTTGGAGACGATTCGGCAACTCAGATAGAGTTATCTCCCAGGAGTAACTGTATGGGTAAATGTCTTGATTGCAGAAGATTTTAAACTGTTCACCCGAGTTAATTAATTAGGCGAAATCAGGATCCAGAGGCAAGTGTTTTATGTATTTATAGAAAAGAGTGATATTTGTTTTATATACTGATTTAGTTGATAATTTCTTTTTCTCACATATTTTGTTCCTATTTAGTAAGATTTTATGTAAAATTCAGACAATTTCAATGCCTGACAAGAATCTATTTTGTTGAGCACTAGAACTAGGGAAATAATTTGACAACTTTGAGCTATAGCAGCGAAATTGGGCTCAGTTTAAAACCATAGGCTTAGGTGTCGACCTTTGCAGTTGATCCCCTCAGTCTTTTGCACCATTTCCTGGAAAGGGACTATTTTGGTTTGTACATTTCGATCAAGATTATTCAATCCGACTAAACAGTTTACTAGAACAAAACCAAGCCCATTGATCACGATAATGCGAAGTCGATAAAATGCTGGTAAATTAGGCTAGATAATCGACCCATTCAGATGTGATTTTCTTATCAGTCCCGATGAAGTATTCGGGGACTTAAAAAGTGTGCAGTTTTATTGCATCAGAAAAACCGGAAGCTTTAAAAAAAGCTGTATAAATGGACATTCTTAAAAGCTAATTTCCGGAACAGTTTCTGACTTGCTGAAACATCCCGGAGGAATGGAAATTCTCGAACACTGGCCGTACGTTTATCTTTTAACCATCACAAAGGTTTCAACTGATCTCTTACTCAGGATTTTATTTGTTTGGTGATTTACATATCTGGCCCCACCAAGCAACAAAAGTCTGGGCTGGCGATCACATTTAGTGGCAATTGTGATGGATGAACGTTATTACATGTCCTATGAGGGCTAGGTTTCTGCGTTCAGATGCAGCTGAATGGAGTAAAAGTTCTGTATTAAAATGCGATTTAAAACAAGAAACTAGTCTTTTTCCTTTTTTCATGAACCTGCCAACAGATTTTTGCGTGCTAAAATTGGCTTAAGTTTTGTTATTTCGTTATTTTAGGATAACTCTTTCTTAGTTAGAACATATACCTGTTCAGAAAATTGTGTAGGTTGAAACCCGTCCGGGAATCGAACCCACGACCCTCAGAGTAAGGCACCCAATCGCCAGCAGTAAATGCGGGCTACCTAGACCACACAGCCACCCCGCCTTCTACCTGTTTAATTGTTCTTTTAAGTGTTGGGCTACATGTGTTATAAGGGAAATACTCTTGATCAAGACATGAACGGCAATCAATCAACCCGTTGTTTATAATTTTGGAAGCTGGATGCTGTTATGAGTTTTGCCGTTTTTTCGAGTAAGCTATGTTAGTTGCAGTTTAACAATTTGCAAAAGCAAATGACGTTGTATGCCTTTAATACCTGTGTTAGCCATTGGCTCATCAGTAAGATTGTTTAATCCAAACTTCAGTGTCCAATTCATCAGAGCTGTACATCCCGTAGATAAGAATGTAAAGCCTCCAAATGAAAACAGTTATCTCCCCTTATTGGTAGCATCTGTCCAGTTGTAGATCATTCCAGACAAAACATCCGGGTACTATATTCACTATTAGACTATTTGGTGGATTGAATTCTCTGGACGTGCACACATTCTAAAGGACAAGATTATAGGCTGTCTGATCGAAAACCGAAAATGACTCTTGTGTTTCAAAGTCAAATGGAGCGAAAAGGTTTTCAAAATAGATGACAATAAGGCCGTTTCTCTACAAACTCTTGCAAATGAACAATTACTTGATTTAAAAGTGTTCCGCACACTTTATGAAAAATGGCGCCATCTTTCCGATTTATTGCTAATGGTTTTTGATAACATCATTAATAGAGAACTGATTGACAAGACTTGGCAAGGTCAGTATGGTTTATTGCCAAACAAAATTGATCTAGTCGATGTTCAATTTCCCAAATCCTGTCATAGCGTTCCTGAAGGAATGTGATTCATTAGATTTACAGTGGAATAAGACGTTACCGAAGAAAAGAAATAAAATAATTCAGAGTTAAGGGTGACCTTATCATAACTTAAATCTAATCCGTCATACTATGGATGCAGCTTTTACGATAAATGTCGATTTTTTAGGAGTTATTAGACCTAGAACAAACCTCAATCGGATTCCTTCATGTTCACATGGGTTTTTCAATAAACTACACAAAACGTCAAATATGTGTGGATTATAACTGTAATATGTAGCCCCACTCTGTCCATTTCTTCAATTGACGAATAATATCCCAATTTCTTAAAGCGTATGTATCTTGTTACCATTCGATATATAACCCGAATTCACTACAGAGCCTGCTAAATAAATTGTTTGTGGTAGCTGATGAGATTGACGTGTTTATAACATTCATATGGCCTGCTTGTGGGCTAGTATTTGGCTGGGGCAATCTTAACTGTACATATAATATTGTGCATCATGTGCATTGTTGTTGAAAAAACGGTTTATAGTTGCATAAATGTTAAATTTAATGTTCAAGATACGATGCTACACAAAATATACAGGGTATTCATCCCATGCATGTATACTTGACATAGCCACGGAGTTCCAGAAACAGAACAACATTCACTGGTCACCACATTGACTTCTACGTCAGTTTTGCTGGCTATAAAGTATGACGTATACTGCCGTCACCACTGCACTATTAAAATACCAAATTCACTCACTAAGTAATTGTTATCCAACCAAAAATGAAGTTTTACACCTTTACGTCTTCTCAGCGATGGCAATACTTTTTAAACCAGTCCCAGTAGTGTTGCGGTGTGTACGAAAGGGTAAGACTTGTAAAGGAATACTCGGACGAACTATCCTGTACAACTAGGGCATTCAGGAGGAGGTGTGACAAAAATCAGCCTGAAAGGGAACGGGACGGATTCTGTCCTGAACGAAAAAATGCCATATTGTTTATTAGACCGTCGATATCAACACAGAACTACCCTTTACATGCAATAATCACTAGTAGGATCAAAATACCGATAGTTTGTGAGTTAAGGGGAAACATTTTGTTGGTTGTTGGAGATCACCAATGGTTATTATTAACACGGAGAGAGGCATTTTATCGGGTTATCATATATGAATATAACCACACTGACTGAAGTGCATTTAAATGCCGAATTAAGTTGCCGAGACAGCTGTCAACTAAGAATATCGACAATAGTATTAGAAACACAGTGGAACCTTTTATTATTATTCAGGTGTATTTTAACAATAATCAAATGTATAAGTTAACTGAGCGGAAACTATACCCATAAACATGATGTCATGTTTTGTCCATCCTTCAAAAAGAGTACTCGTGATCAATAAAACCAAAACGGATGATGCATTTGAAGCCTGCATTAATGTGATTTTACAACAAATTTTGGTTAGATTTGGCATTTTCAGCTATAACGGCCAGTTTAGACCAAAAACGTAGGTCTGGGGGGGTTTTAGTTAGAGTGTCTTAGACTTTAGTCGAATTTCCTGACAGCACCTTCTTTCATTTCGCAACCTCAAATGAACTGAATCCTACTATACAGTTTAAAAGCTCAATGCCCAGCTGATTTGTGTAGAATAATATGAACTTCAACCCATGTCAATCAGTCCAAATAACTGGATCCATGGAAGGAAGTGTTGAAATGTTTGGACTAATTCCACGAGGGATTCCAGGCTGCAGAAAAAAGACTATAAAACTTCTAAAACATTTCGTTACGTCTAACTCTGCTATTTTACGACCGACCGCAGCTTCTCACATGATTACACTGGCTACGTCGTTTCCTACTTCGCCACTGACTATCACAAAATATAACCGTCAAGCAACAAAATTCGCACATTAGTCTGCAACGTTCCGGGGGCAAGTTCATGCCATGTGCAGGTCTACTTCAATATTCAGAATGGTTATCTTTCAAACCTGTGTGTTTGGTGTTTATACTGCACAGCCTTACAGGCCCTCCAGTTGGCCCGTGTGTGAAAAGTTCAAAACAATTGATTTGGCATCCTATATTGGAAGACATTTGAGGCTAGACGACCAGTTAACGTTAATAGTTTTGAATGAATTGCGGCTATGTACTCCGTGTGAAAATAATTGCAAATAACTCCCCAAAAAAGCCCTGTAGGCCTACACTCCCTTTAATTAAACCAGTAATGCTTCTGTTAAACTTTGGGCGAAACAGGATGGGTTTTGTGTATCACTCGCTTGTATCATAGAGACTGTTTTGTTGTTCTATATTCCGTAATGAAGGAGTAATCCACTGGCAATAACCTCAAGTGTATTATATCACAGAGGGGTAATCTCAACCTAAATGGTCCGACTTTATCGAACAGTGCAATAGTAGACGAAAGAGACAATGGTAAGTGTTAGAATCTTTCAAACTAAATCAGTAATGAAGGAGTAATCCAGTGGGAATGACCTCAAGTGGCTCCAGCGTTAAGCTTAACCGAAATGGTCATTTTTGACCTAAGAGACAGAGTTTCCACGACAGAGAGAATGTTTCAAACTAAAGCAACGATAGGAGTTTTTGTGGATGATGACTGACGTTAATATTTTATGGTTTTGCTGTTCTATATTCATTAATGAAGGAGTAATCCAACGAGAACGACCTAAAGTGATCTCAAACAGCGTTAAGCTCAGCCTAGATAGTCAGTTTTTACCGTGGAGACAAAGTTTCCACGACAGAGAGATGGGTTACTTTTAGAATGTAAATCCACGATTGGAGGTTTTTTTAGGATGGATAATTTCTGATCTTTTATACTTGATACATGTTTATTATTCTAATTCTATATAATTTGAAAGAAGTTTACATCGTGAGAAACCTTTATAATATCCTTAGTCCGTTATCGCTATTGGAAGCCATAGTGGGGGCTTTATTCGAGATGATCAACATAAATCAAAGTGACAAGGTGCGTACTAATGGGAGAGGGAACTTCAATTCATGAGGAGACTATTTTCTTATCTTGACTGATGAGGTGCTGAAAGGTGTTTAGGCAAATTTTGTTTCTTGTCTCGATCGATTAGATACGGGAACACCACAGATCAAAACTTCATGGACACAATTGGCTGTTTAGGTGCGTTAACGACTGTAATACATTTCCCATTTGCTTTAAGGCCTCTAAGTCACGTCATGTGATATATGTGGTATTTCAAGTCATTCACTCGACTTTCGGGCAATCCCTACGCTCTTTCTAGTATTCGAATTGGCAGAAAAAAGTGATAGTTCTGCATTCCAGTCCGACAGCTCCACCAAACAGCATCACAAAATAGGGCCACGAACGTTGAACGAGATACCCGGAAGTCAAATGGAAGGGAGTGTACCCTATAGCAAAAAAAGCCTTTCCGTTAAGAGGAGTATAACCCAAACACAATCATATTGTATTTACTAAACACTGAGTAGAGTTACTTAAATTTTCCAAAAGAGCAAGATTCCTCATGTTTAAGGGCTGTGTTAGTGTGGCCGTTTGTTTTTACAACGTTTAGCAACGCTATGTACGTGAAACACCACCCAGAACGGCGTCACGATACCTGTGAAAGGATACGCAACGTCCTCTTACTGGCTGTTAGCTTTGAACAACCAGACCCCGTTAAGTTAACCTTCTGGGGCCAGTTGCTCGAAAGACGATTAGCGGCTGACACCCGCTTAAATCGCTGACACCAGGCTAGATATGGACCTTCATCATGGCGTAACGGCATCTTATAGATGATTAAATTAAGTATTGCTTCGAGTAACTGGCCCCAGTAATATGGCGTTGCGTAACAGTAGATTAGTGTTGTAACGCGACATAAGATTTATTGTGTCTGCTATACTTGGATACGATTTTTCTCATAGGACGGATATTGACAGTTAACAATTTACCTACTTTGCTAAAGCCTCTTCTATATCTGAACTTGTGCTAAAAGTACAAAGCAAGAAGTTTGAAAGAGGGAAAAGAAAAACGCTACGAAGGACAAAATAAAAACAACACGCCCTGATACAATTCGCATTAAACTTGTACAATGTATCTAATCCCAGCGACGCCAAGCAAAAATGTCGTTCTCTTCTTTAAGTTCTGATAAAATTGTACATTAAGCAACCGGCCCCTGCAGAAGAACTGATATCAATTAAAACTTTGTAACCTCTTGATCAATCATGGTGTTTATAAGCAGTGCAAATTTGGAATAGAGCTTGATGAGTCTTGTGGTATGTTTAAATGCTTCAGGGTTGATGAGGTCTCCTCAGACAAACTGACCCTACATCAGGTGAATAACTGTCCTCTTTATGTGATATCAAATCACAGTCTATTGAACTTGTCATGATTCAGACCGATTCTGAGGCTGTTATAAACACACTGGTCTGATTGAATGATAATATGGGTCATCATCTGGTCATAGAAACCCTACGTGATCAAAAGATATGGCGAGTTTTATCTACATCATGTTCTTTACACAAGCTGCGACCCAAAGTCTGCTAGAGAGGAATTACAAGACTGCATAGGAGAACGGTTGTTATACTTGCTTGTAAATTAACTTAACTCTGATGGGGTTTATATACTCAAATGATCTACTCTTGACAGGCACTAGTTTCGGTAAGGGTATGGATTACAGAGTATTGATTGTGCATAGAATCCCTGATGATGTGTGAAAGAAGTGTGGCATATTATTGGGTTTTGCTGACTATCAGTGTTTCTCATCGTCGTAGTAAGGTACGCTTTATTGGCTATACATTCACGGATTCCAATGTGTTAATCAATTATAACGTTTTTGGAATCAGAATTAAGCTATAACCGAAGCAACTGATAACGATCAATGGTAACTGGAGACGATATAGGAAATGGTAAAATACCACCCTTGTAGCTTCCGTTTAGTTAAACAGTTCTTAGAGTTAAGTGTTTTTTCTTGTTTTCTGTCTCTCAACTTGGGGATTGAT
Organism: Mopalia ciliata; assembly: GCA_034783835.1. Taxonomy (NCBI): domain Eukaryota; kingdom Metazoa; phylum Mollusca; class Polyplacophora; order Chitonida; family Mopaliidae; genus Mopalia; species Mopalia ciliata. The sequence goes on along the minus strand of JAVFBW010143754.1, from coordinate 5,237 downwards.
TTTTTTGTTGACTTTGTTGATTTGGGCTAGGGAATGATCGGCAATGCATTATATTAGCGTAGAGGTACACATTTAGTAAACGAAACTGTCGCTTTATATATAATAAGTGTTTGTTTACAATCTGTACATGCTGAAGGTGTTTGCTTAACGAAAGTTATGAGTGTAGTTTTAAAACCAAACTGTAAACCTAATAGATGAGTGCTGCTAAATATCATATCTAATCAAGGTTCAAAATCACAAAGCAGTTTTATTCAGTAACAGTTTTTATTAACTTTTTAATTTTGCCGTAACGTTAGATCCCTAAAATGGGCCAGTTTTATTCTGGTACTTCTGAGCAAAGGGTTAGCGTGTAAAACTGATTTCAGAAAAACTGATTCCTGTATTTAGACTACAGGCAGTAATAATATTGTAACAATTGATTTTGCTAGAAAATTATTTCACCTTCAAATATCTTACCATTTAGCTCATTTATTATGAGACTGGACAAATGTTAAAATACATTGGTATATGTGTTTTCCTGTACACAGGTCGCGATTTGATTTGTCTGATTACTCATTGCATATTCTGTTCACAGAAAGCCATTGGAGTGGAGTTCTACCTTTGGAGAGGTGATGTAAATTCAAAACAAATGCCTGTCATCTTGTAATGCTGGTCAACCGTCACAGCACTAAACGATTTCTTTTCAAATAAAGAAGGATGTTGTTATTTCCTTTTCGCGTCAGTCGCTGGTCACAGATCATTGGTTACTTCATTATGTATAATTTTAAACTAAAAGCTCCCCCCGCAGATTGGACAAATATCGTTGAAAGTTTAACACATTTTTGATCAACATAATTATGTATCCCAAAGGTCCCGGGATTGAATCCTAGTGAAGGCAAGGAGATTTTTCTCTTTTCATTTATTAAAAAAACATATATACTTTTCTATATGCATGTATGTACACAAGCCCGATACATGAAGATCTTTACGTTCCTATTTATTTCTATTCATTTGTTTCGCTTGAGTATGCAGAATTAAGAGAAATTGCAATAAAAGTTTATTTTTTCTGCAATCCAGGAAAGGTTAGAAGAAATTGGTAACACCGCTCCCACAGTTTTAACTTTCAAATTAATTGTGTAAGCTTTGGATTCCACATTGAATGGAACTATGCACAACCAGTTCTCATTGTGCGAATCTATCCGTGGTAATCGATAGACCAGGGACTGGGCTTATGTTCCATGTCACTTCATCAGACTAGATAAGACAATCACCTCCGAACGGAGTTACGCCCCCTAATTTATTAGCCTCTGTTAGCTATGGGGCATTCCAGACAAATCATCTGGAAATTGGTGATTTTGTCGGATTGAATTTTCGTGGGATTTCCATTGTAAGCGAGACTTTGTTTGGGCCTTCGAAGCTATTGACGGCATGTGAAATGTCAGTACTCTAGGGGGTATCTTTAACAAATATACACCCTTGACGACTAGCACCTATGCTTAATTAAGTGACGTATTTACAAACACTCTTAATTATTTGTTTGTTAGTTAGTTTATTTTAATGGTGCATACCGCCAAACCTGTCTATTCACACCAACTACAAACACTCATAACAAGAAAACTGCACCTTCTACACAAATTGCCTCATGTTTAGTTGTTCCACTTTCGAGGTAAACAAATTTTAACTGGGTCCAGTGATGAGATAACTAGCAGTCACGGATGGTCATTAGCGGCTTCCGTACTATAATAAGACACATTTAAGAGCGTTACCGCTGCGACCGAGCACCCTTTCACAGGTGGTGAAAAAGTATGCGGCTTTTGTCAGCAAGAGAATAAGATTATGATTTGGAGGCAATTTATGTTAATATAAACGTATTCCTGCTGTCAAAGGAGTTGTAGTCTAGTCTAACTCAATTTATAGCATGTTTGATCCGGGGTCTGGAAACGTCAACATTCTGCCAAATTTTGTCTGAGCCTAATCTATAATATTTAGTGAGTAAAACCATATTCGAGGAATCCTATTATAAGCTGTACTCTGAGGCATTTGTCAAAATGCCAGGAATGTGTCTGTATATGACCAGTTCATTTAGGGCTTTGTCCAGACATTATCTTAAACATGGGAATAAATTTTCTTTTGTTCTCGTATATTGAGATAATTTGTCATAGTAAGGCTTAATTTTCTTATCTTCAAAAGCGGACACCTTCTTATGCAGTACGTCTGGAGAGATGGACTGCATCAGTCAGTATCTCCAATGTTGTCATCGGTTTATAGACTTTTGGCTCCCATTTAGTGAAAGACACATTGACATTTAATAGTCAGTATGTTGTTTTGTCGATGTCGTGATTGTATAAATAACGCCAGGAATTTTATGATATACTTAAGTTTCATTTGGCACATTGTAAGGCTAGATGTAAGAAGGTAGAATTGCTGATTTTATTATTTTTTTTTGTAGAATTTCTTAATCGTCTTGATCACCTGAGTTCGAACCCCGGTAAAGGCTTGCTAAAATATTTATGAAAAATGGTCTCCAAAAACACTAAGGCCCTATAGGTGAGTTTATCGCATACCTACAAAGGCCCGATCCATCTTTCGTTGGTTGCACAAATGGACTACACTGGTCAAAGAAACATTGCAATGTCTATGTTACTTTACTGATGTATGTACTACGAAAGACGGATCGGGCCTTCCAGTTTAGGAATCCGCCTTCGGCTTATCTGAAAAGCATATTTACTTAGAAACATAGTCGTTGACTTGCAGCCGTCCTGGAAGTTATTTTTCAATTAAAGCAACAAGGCCACAATGAAAGTGAAACTGAGAAACGTTAAAGGCCAGACACATCGATAAATTAAACAACCCTTTTACCTCTTGATCATTCATTTTGTTTTCTAAGCGGTGCAAATTTTAAATAAAGCTTGGTCAGTGTTGTGGTATGTTTTAATGCTTCAGGGTGGAGGAGGTCTACTCAGACAAACTGACCCTAGATCAGGTGAATAACTCTCCTCTTTATGTGATACCAAATCACAGTCTATTGGACGTGTCATGATTCAGACCGATTCTGAGGCTGTTATAAATACACTGGTCTGATTGAATGATAATATGGGTCATCATCTACTCATATAAACCATTATAGAATTAGCCGGTATGATCAAAAGATACGGCGAGTTTTATCTACATCATGTTCTTTACACAAGCTGCGACCCAAAGTCTGCGAGAGAGGAATTACAAGAGCACAGAAAAGAGCGGTTATTATACTTGCCTGTAAATTAATTTCCCTCTGATGGGGTGTATAATGGATTACAATGTATTGATTGTGCATAGAATCCCTGATGATGTGTGAAAGAAGTGTGGCATATTGTTGGATTTTGGTCACTTTCAGTGTTTCTCACCAGACGAAGTAAGATACGCTTTGCATTCACAGATATAATCACGTTAATCAATAATAAGCTTCTAGATGAGCTGCAACTGAAGAAACTGGTAACGATCAAGGGAAACCGAAGACGATATAGGAAATGGTATACACCATCCTTACAGCTTCTTTTGGTTAAACAGTACTTTGAATTAAGTGGGGTTTTGTTTGTCCTTTCCCCCTGTCCCTGTCCCCCTACCCCACCTCAACCTGCAGGTTGAGTTTTTTTTTATTTTTTTTTTGTATTGTCAGATAGCTTTTGGTACAGGGATAATCGTTTTAGCATTTTATTAGCATAGGTGAGTAAACTTCAATAGACTAAACTCTCGAAACAGGGAAGTCTTCTTGTTGAACAGCCACAAGATGTCAAAACCGGGAAATAACATTTTTTTACAGAAAATCGATACATAAGCTGAACGGCCATTAAATGCTTATTTAAAGGTATCTGTTCTATTGATTGTTCCAGGTCGTTGAGATCACCTTTCTGGAATATACTCAAATGTCCATGCCCACTTTAGAATTATATCTTTCTGTCATATCTCTTACCAGCTGTCTAGGCTAAAGCTTATGTGCTCTTCTAGATGCATTCAATTGATCAGCTTACCGGTGTAGCAACCGCCACTTAATACGACCTTAATCCCAAGATAAATACAATCGATGGTGACCAGAAGCCAACAAATTGCTTTCCTTCTTTTACTCATCATCGGTGTTCGGCCATCTTTGTGCAGCTATCTAAAAGGAACTGGACCCAGCTGCTCAAAATGAAGATTAGTCGCTAATAGCAGATTAAAACATTAATCCAGGCTTACAGATTGCCTTTCAACATTGAATGACGTCATCTAATCTAGGGCTAAGTTTATTTGTGCTTTGAGCAACTTGCCCATGAATGTTAGTGCCAAAGAAGGTCTCTTGGGTTACAGATACAATGGACTTCGTTGAACAAGATTACAATTTTGTCTTTTTGTTACCATAAGGGGTCGACAGAGTTTGTCCTAGGTTAATTTAATGGAAGACTCGACTTTACAAACAGTCTGCAGTTCTGTTCTACAAATACAAAGACAGTTCTTTCACACTTGAATGCCCAAGGTAGGGGCGGATAAAAATCTCCTGGGATAACAGTAAACTTTAACAGCATTTATAAAACATGACCACCACAACTTTTTTTAACAAATCTTGGTTATATTGTGCAACGCATCTGGAATGCAAGGTTAGTATCGAGAGTCTAATTAATATGTGTTGGACAACTTGAGCCTTTGTCTTGCTCCCAGTTCTAATAAAGTGGCGATTTTACAAACGTTCTTAGCAAGAAAACCTCTTTCTACACAAACTGACTCACTCGTTTTTAGTTGATGCTCTTAAGAGACACACAAATCTGAAGTCATTCCCGTGAGGAGAAAACTAAAATCTACCGATAGTCATTGGTGGCTTTTATAGTATACTAAGGCTCATTCAAGGGGGTTTATAGCAGTGCGTCCGAGCAATATGTCGTGTGGGGTGAGAAAATATGCGGTTATTTTCAGCAAGAGAATAAGATTTTGAATTGGAGGCAATATATGTTAATACAAACATAGTCCTGATGTCAAAGGAGTTGTAGTTGTTGTCAGTTTAAAGACTAGTCTAGCTCAATTTATAGCATGTTTGATCCGGAGTCTGGAAATGTAAACATTCTGCCAAATTTTGTCTGAACCTAATCTATAATATTCAGGTTGTAATCAGCGTATCTGTCAGTCTACTTTCTGTTATGCAACTTGTCTCTTCGTCCATTTATGTCTAACCTGACTTAATTTGTCATTTTATTCACGTTTTTTGTTTCTCAATGTAGTTTGTTATCCTAGTTTGTTTGTAAATATTTGTT
>JAVFBW010143743.1:0-12737 GCA_034783835.1 Mopalia ciliata | reverse complement strand
CCAATCAACCAACCAACCAACCAACCAGCCAACCAATCAACCAACCAACCAGCCAACCAATCAACCAACCAACCAACCAACCAACCAGCCAACCAATCAACCAACCAACCAACCAACCAGCCAACCAATCAACCAACCAACCAACCAACCAACCAGCCAACCAATCAACCAACCAACCAATCAACGAACCAGCCAACCAACCAACCAGTCAACCAACCAACCAGCCAGCCAACCAACCAGCCAACCAATCAACCAACCAACCAACCAACCAACCAATCAACGAACCAATCAACGAACCAGCCAATTAACCTAAAAACCAACAAACCAATAATCAAACCTACCAACCAACCAGCCAACCAATCAACCAATTAACCTAAAAACCAATAAACCAACCAAACAAACAAACTAACATAAAACAAACAATTGACCAAGGTGCCACTGTGTTTACTATACTAATAAAAAATCCGGTTATGTAAATGTATTTTATTTTTGACTTTAGACTTAAAAATGAATATTTAGTTAGTTGACATATTAACAGATTATCATAATTGGCATTTATAATTATATATCAGAAATGTAATAAAATAGGAAACGGAAATCTTATCCACCGTGTCATTCTGAAGTAGACATAATCTTTCGCACACATGTCTTTGTAGTATTCTGTTTGTACAGCACATTATAGAAACGAGAACATCCGGGGGCGACACTCTGACTTCTCTCTGTCACTACAATACCAAAGGTACCGACTCTCCCATTAACTACACTCCCATTGAATTAATAGCGATTTGCGATGTGACGTAAATACTGACCAATCAAACTGACCAGTTTATCAAAATCAGAAAATATCTGGCATCTGATTGGTTGTTTCAAGTCTTTACACATTGCGTCACAATGCTCAAGGTGACTTCCTGATGGAACAAAAAGAGGATTGTAACTATGGTTCTGGGTTATATACCTCTGTAAGGAACCATACCGGAATGCTGCCAGCGATAGGTAACAGCTTTACAGGAAGCATAGGCTTTTCGACAATCACTGCTGTTATAGGCTATGCCAGTTGTATCTAAACATAATACTCTGATAAGTTTGGTGCAGCTTTTCTATTCCAGCACTGGTTTGAAGTTTGTGGCTTTTGGGATTAAACTTATTCATGCTTTTTATTGAGATCATTTATTACTACATCCTGAACACTCACATCTTTATAGATATACTTGGTTTACCCCTTACGTTGGTCTGACGTTGGTCTATTGGTGCTTTTTGTATTAAGAAGACATTGGCTGCTATCATGACGTAATTTTTTCGTGTAATCTCTATTCTTTTCTTAAGAGATAACTAATTGAAACTATTGTAATAAGCCTATTGTGTGATCTAACTTTGCCAACTCCAGTGGCTGTATACAATACTGGGACGTTGCTTCAATTACTGTGCACCTCCTAGCAACTCTACACCGTCCAGGGAGGATATGCCCGTTCCAATTATAGTGATTCTTATACCGTTAAAACCGCTCTGCATCTTCGTCGAGTTGGTGTCCCGCAGTCGTGAATTAGCGGTATCGTTTGCGCTTGTTAATTCTACTTTAATTTACTGATAATAGGTTTGAGTCCGTCTGGGAACAATCGGGTATATATCGCGGGGGATGTTTTACGATGTTTCATCTCGGTTTTCCCTTGTAATTAAGCAAGGAGCAGTGGGGACTGGACAATCCGTCGTCATATAACTAAGTGAAATACTCTCAAGTACGACGTTAAACCCCAATCAAAAAAACTAACATCATCCAGAGAGTGTGTTAGACATCCTCCAATGACCGGGAAACTTCTAGTGAATTGCTCCTTGTCGGACATTAGACTGACTTCTATTGGGGAAACGTAAAATGCTGAGAGCCATCCCAGATGATATTTCGCCAATGAAGCTAAATTGTAGTTATAGTGGTGGTCGTCGTAGTAGTATTTGTAGCGGTATGGATGGTCTCGCTAATAATCGGTTATAGCTGTATATGCAAATTCATCCATAATAGTCAATGGTATAGGTCAATATTTTTACACGATGGAGAGAACAGGGACATTGCGAACAAGGTCATGTAGGTAATTTTACCAAGGACGTTTTGGGCGTATTCAAGAATATGACAGTTAAACCGTCTGTCTGACAAATCGTCTATTCTGCAACCGCTAGAATTCTGTATGACGATATACACTAGAAACGTCTATTTTGGGATTTTTATTGGATGTTTTTAAGTACGTCCTGTTTTGTATCCTCGATTATCCTCGAGAAACGGGCATTCTTTTATCAGGGGCTAAAAATAAGGGATTTGTATGTAGTAGAGAATGGATGAGAGTGTCGTTTGAAGTCATTTGATTAAAGGTATTCACAAATGGGTTTTAAATCAGATTGAAAGTGATTGAATTACAAAGACAATACTATAAATTATCCTTAAAATAAACCCCGTATTTTTCTGACTCTTAGAATTTTTTTATATTGTCTTACAAACTTGCGACTCTTCATACAAGTTATTTGAGCTGTGACGTAGGCAGGGGAAACTCCATTCGGAGCGATCTGTGGCGGATAATGACGACTCCATGGCGGATAATATAAAAAGTCAGATGTTCGAATCCCAATTTCTCCACATGTATGCCCTATTTTTTAATGAACAAGTTGCAAAACCTTCAGAGAATATTGGACTATTTTTATACGTTTAATAGGTATCAACCATTTGGGAATACCTTTAAAACCGGAAGCGGGCTTACTTCCATGCCTTACATAGCAAGACAAATTACAACTGTATAAATACACTGGGACTATGTTTTGATGTCATTCAGCTGTATATCAATCCAATTGCCTTTTTAAAGATACCAGTCACCCTTATCAAAAAAACAAACCCATCATAAACATACTAACAAGTTTAATCATTTTTAATGAATACAATTTTTCATATTTATGTTGACCTACATAACCAAGTTTCAAATTTTTATGCACCTCTGGCTTATATTAGGCTAAGGGTAGAGCACCTTCTTCACTTCCCGGTAAGACAGTAATGGTGCGGGTTTATCCCAAGACTTAGAGAAGGTATGAAACTTCATGTTTTGAAAGAAATGTTTGTCAGCGAGATTAAAAATACATAGGGCTTGTTTATTAGGTAACTATTACAAAAAATAAAATAAAGTTATAAAGTTGGTTATTACATCAGAGTGTTCAAAAAAGAACACTGAAATATATTTTTTTTAAAAACAATTTAAATTTTGAGGGCAGACTCTTTCTTAATTTAGGCACAACAGTAAGAAAGAACTGACCAGACAGTATTGACTTATGGTGTAGAACATGTAGATGGAATGTAGAATCTGTGACTGTGTTTATCAGTATATGTGATATATGTTGTATAGGCAACACAATCGTACAAAACAAACCATACACAAACGACTGGGTTTACTGATTTGCCAGCAGACGAGATGCAACTCAAACTACAATAGCATTGAAGAAAGGCTATTGGTGAGTGAACAGGGCACTGGTTTTCCTTTTACTATCCACTGTCTATTTTACTCCCCCATAATGAAGAATGGCCAATGTGGCGTTCCCTAATTTGTGCGTTACAGAATTGGCATGTTCAAGTCTGCGAGTCAGCCGGGAATATATAGGTCTATAGCCTCATTCTGTTTGATTGATATTTTGTGAGAACGGGTTAAGCCAAGTGCAGAAAGTTATAGGGAAAGGAATATTTAATTGGACGCTGGTCTGATTCTGTGCAGAGGGAGGCCTGTCAGCAAAGAAATCGATTTAACGGTCTCTTTGAAAGCACAGTATTGTTCTAGACTCGATGGAGCAAGGCGGGTTTTAAGACTGCCGGTCCCTCAAGCCTTCGCTGTGCCTAACCTTGTTATAGTCTTTTGTTCTTGGAAATAGACATTGAGACGTATTGTAAGCAGCAACTTAGAGTTCTTAGGTTACAATCGATTGTCCCGTCAGTCTGTACACCAAAGATACATTATTCACGTCTACATGTTATTGCCATGTAGATCTTGGTGAGGAATACTAATGCTGTTAGGTTAACGGAAATACGACACGGTGCGATGGGGTAACACGAACAGCTGCCTCCAAAATCAGCTCAGTTAGAAGGATAAGTTACCATATTAGTGTTATATAAGATAGAAAGCTTTAATTGGTCTGTAGGTGGCGCTTCATTACAGCCCCATCCGGGTATGACGAGTTGTATGGGATATAGTCGAACCTCGTATTCACTGTAGGTCAATGGCCAGGATGCTTTATTCACCAAAAAGTAAAAATAAAAGAAGTCAAATTAGATTGTATTAATAAGTTGAAAACTATGTAGACTAAGACATATAGGCTATGGCCTGGTAAAATCTAGAAGACTTTATTTTATTGTTTATTAGTACTGACGATCACATCGGTTTTTATTGTTTACTGGCTTCTGATCGAGCTGGTCGAGTCTGGCGAAAGGCCGAAATAAAATCCGGCGATGTACATTTATTTTTATCCAGCCAGATATTAAGTATTATGTAAGAGTATTCACGTAGAGGTGTCCGGACCGACAGTAATGGCCTCGGTGATGTAGGCCGATATGCTAATTCACGTTAGTGTAATATCCCAGAAGGTAGGCTCGAATAACAGCCGTAGTTTGTCATTAGGGATTCGTCAATTTGAATAGAATATCACCGAATCGTCTCTGGGATTGTAAAATGACAGCATGTTTTGCTCTACATAGTATGCTTCAGTACATGCTTGTATATCCGTGTGCACACAGTATTCATATAGGTGGCATGTCATGGACACGTCCTAAAATATCAATAAATAAACGCCCGTCAGTTAGTGGTGGATATTCAAACCCTAGCCATATTAAATAATTAGGTAAATCTCACCAATTGTTAAATATAGTAGGAGATTTCTCGAACATTGGGCTTTTATGTTTGCGTTTTTATAGAATAATTTGGGCATTCGATGGGCAAACAATGAATGTCCGAATGCTGCATGTTACCCTTTTTTAAATATATGCCATGGACTATATTCGACGTCTAGTATAAACACTCAGCGTAAACTCAGCGCAAGTTGGACTATCTACGTGGATTTAATCGACAAAAGTATGAAAAATGTTTTACCTTTCCAATTCATTTGTACCTGTAATTTACACGAACGATCCACGATAACACCAAGTTAAAAATCTTTGTCAACTCACCAACTTTCCGTTTCCTTGTTTTGCAATAACGCATGCGCAATACATGGTTGAAATTTTCTAATTTGTGCGAGATTTTACCCCAAATCTTAACTATCAGCAGTCGTATTTCAGGCTACACTTCACGTACTATAAGCATGTTGTTTGTGTAAAGACACAACATGCTCCGTGTTACTCAGTCCATCACTAGACGCCTAAAATCCATCGGTTGGGAAGAACTAGATGCGAAACTATAGGGTCCCACGACCCCATTGATCCTTTATTAATGGTACATTTTTTTTTATAAACTTTTGTTATGAAGTCAAATTGTTCAAATATATAGGATGTGTTCCTGACCCAAAACAAAACAGTTGATTCGTTTGTTGCTTGACTGAATATTTGACTCTTTGCCAGACAGTCTTCTCAGTGTTGGTCGGCAAAAAAAAAGTTTGTCAACAAATTCAAAGTTCACCGATGTCTTGATTGTAAATATTTTCTCAATGTTATTTCTTTTTACGACTGCACTACACCAGTTAAAAGCAGCATTAGCACGACGACGCAACGTGAAGTGGCTCGCTGGCTGCTAAATATTAATAATGTACCACTATTTCAATAAATTGATAAATGTATCATTGTATATTAGGACAAACGGATATAAAACTAGCTTTCTGACTAAGGACACTGGAGGTAAATAAACTTTCAAACATTAGAAAAACGCTTGCCATCTTAGTTCTACTAGTGTCGATTATTGTTGGAATGCACCGCCGTAATATAAGTGAAATACCATTGCGCACGGCGTAAAACACCACTCAATCGTTACAAAATGACCCCCGCGCGTGAGTTGGTTCACAGCCGATGGGTTTGGTAGGGAGGTGAATCGACATTGTTATAGGTAGGCCCCGACAGGCAATCACAATTACTTTTTTGAAATAAACATAAAAGTTTTTTGACACTAAAAACAAAATTATATGCATTATCGACAAACTCCACGAAGTGTTAGTATTCTTTAAGACGACTGGACCAAGCGCAAGTCACTTCGGGCGTTATAATGGTTGCAATTATGGCAACAACAACAACATCAGCAACAACACCACCATTGGTATATTTAAACTGACGAAGAAAATCCCGTGTTCGGTAGCGGTTTCCGGGTCTCCGTCTGGCATGGATACAGAACATACTGTATTTCTAAATCAAATTGACGAATTCCATAGCCCTACTGAATAAGCGCGGTTTGTTAAAGTGTGCGGGTGGTGCGCACATGTGCCTTCAATGAAACAAAATGTGCGAGTCTGAGGCAACATACTCATATCACGGTACCACAATAACGGGAGACCGACACTCACGCGAGATTTGAAATATCGACGACTGTTTGGAGTCCCTGGAGTTAAAATGACAGTTCTTGTTAAATTTGGTAATAAGAATTGGTTGCCGTTTATCAATCAATCAATAATACAAAAGAAAAAGTAAAAAAAAAAAAAAAAAAAAAAAGTAAAATTAAAATTAAAATATAAATGAAAGAATTGCTAAATTAATATAAACCTATATAAACATATAAAGTTGCGATGGTAGTTTTGTCCTAGCCTTAGACTGTACAACTGTATTTATCCGTTTGAAATCAACTTTGCAAATGTCACCTCTCCACACTGCTAACGTAGGTCTACCTGTTTCTCCATTTGGAAACAGCGAGCCGAATGTAATGTTAGCACGTACATTAATACGACAGTGCCCTGTTTACTAATATTGGACTTGCCCTAAATGAATTTCTATTGATTTTCTCTCTCCAGAATGCTGGTGTGTTGGGACTTGTATAAGCCGGATGGGGTCTTTTCGGCTGCATGGAAGAGATCGCCAAGAGCCATCCGCTGAATAGGCCACCTCCTGCTCTCGGCACACTTTGAGACACGAAGACATACCAGTTGATGGTTCCTGTAACACTCACCAGATAGGAGTAGATGTACCAGTGCCTAGCCCCCTCCCCGCAGTAAAGCGGTAATACTCAGAACCGGTCTCAGGGTTAATCTAAAAAAATACTCGTTAGTATAGCCTCATGTCACAGTGTGTACTCTGCTCAAAGAATCAAGAATACTCAACAATCTGGAATTTCGTGTCAATCAGGATTGTGAACTCAACCAAGAAGAGCACGTAAATTTACAACAACCCAAGTTTATATGTGTGAGAGTCGCGTGGCCTTATGTTAATGTTGGAAATGTCTAACTTCGTGCTTTTTTAAATTGTGAGTTACATTTTTGAAGATAAAGTATGATGTCTGTTGCTTATATTTGGGATATACGCAGATGACTACTGAAACAGGCACTGCAGTTTGTTTGCTATTCTGTTCACAATCGGAATGATCAGTTTTAAAAAATCGCGCTACAGCCTTACTGATGGAATATCCCCCGCAAAGGTTTGTGTTGTTAAGTGAGTGAGTTGCCTCCCTTGTCAGGATTTACCCATTCCAGGTCGGCGAGAGATCACGTGACACGCGACATGAATGACGCCGACAACCGCGTCATTCTCAATGTCGGCGGAATCCGTCACGAGACGTATAAGGCTACCCTTAAAAAAATTCCCGCAACAAGGCTGTCTCGCTTGACAGAAGCCTTGGCAAACTATGACCCTGTTCTTAATGAGTATTTCTTTGACAGACATCCCGGGGTGTTTGCTCAAATCCTCAACTATTACAGGACGGGTAAGCTTCACTACCCCACGGATGTTTGTGGGCCTCTGTTTGAAGAGGAACTGGAATTTTGGGGTTTGGATTCCAATCAGGTGGAGCCATGTTGTTGGATGACTTACACCCAGTTCAGGGACACACAGGAAGTCCTTCAAATACTTGACAGGTTAGACTTAGATACGGACAAGCCAGGGGAGGAGGATATTATGAAAAAGTTCGGATTAGAGGAGGAATACAAGTCGGGAGAACTTTCATGTTGGCAGAGAGTCCGCCCCAAAATATGGGCCTTATTTGATGAGCCTTATTCATCAACGGCAACAAAGGTAAGTTTACTCTGTATCAATATTTGAGATGTAAGGGTATTAAGGTGATGGGCTGTAACATGTTGTGTATGTGAGTCTTCTTTTTGGGATTAAAGTGAAAGCAGACTTTAGGCGACATGAAAATGATACTAGGCCACATAAACATATAGGTGGACGTATTGATCTCATTTCATTCAGTCAAACTATGTATGTGGACAACGGTACACTTGAGTTTGTGAATGATCCACAGGAGCAATATCCCCTGCAGTTTCTGTATTGTGTACCGGTAATATCCAGAGGCAGGATATATAATAACTGTATTGATTAATTTTATGTCACCTATAAGCAAGCTTGGGTGTTTATGGAGGATTTGGAGAGCTAGATAACAAGTATGTATACCTGTACGTTGAAAGTGACATTCAGGTAGAGTTCTTTGTTTAATAGAGCGGTTTGTTCATAAGGAGAGAACACGAAAGCTGCCTAACGTTACAATTAGTTTACAGATGTGTGTATGTTCAATATGTCCATTGACATTTTGAAATACCCAGTTCTTTATCCCTGAACGCTCAATCCAGATTAGTGTAGCTCACATCCAGTCTGTAAATGGCCCTGATTTAAGGTCATATAAAGCGTTAGCCATATAAATTACCTTAACTGTTTGGAGGAAACAGAGCAAGCCTCGATACCATTAACATTTTGACATGATCTTTGTTTTTATTCCCCGCAATCTAACAGACCAATGCTTTACTGTTGTTGTTGTTGTAACAGTTACAACTAACTGTCAAGCCAGTGTTTGACTCCTCTTCTTTATTCCAGATTCGCTATGCCAATTGTTATCCCCAAACTCGTTGCTTAATAACATGTTTCAGATGTTGTGCTCTGAAAAGATTAGGAAACAAAAGCGTGGGGTATATTTGTTCGTGTCCATCCGGAAATCTCGATTAAGGCTTGTCCGTAGGTGCTCTCATAAGGGTTGTCTCCCGTTTCAATACCCTATTATCCTACACCCGACACCATCCAAGTAAATGTGTAAAGCCACCAGTCGTTTACAGAAAGTAGACATAGACAACGTCAATAATTTGACTGGCTTGCATTTCTATATCTTACGATTCAGACAACGAAGAATTGCTAGATGTCATCTGACAAAAGTCCTGTCAGATATCACCCGGCAAAATATCCTATTAACTAGCAATAAAACTGTGATTTTCAGCCTGACAAAATACATGTCAGCTGATATGGCAGAATATAATGGTTAGCTGATATTTATGTCAGCTGGTTTTAAGAATAAGTGTTTAATTTACACTGCTAAATATCCCTCCCCTCTCCTCACACACAATATATAAAGTTGACCACTTAGTGACATATTAATATGAATATGAACAAATAATTAAATAATATTTTTTATTTAATTATTTTTTCGTATTGATATTAATGTTTCTACCTTCCGGTAAAATACCTTGTCAACTGTATTCTGACAAAAGACCGGCTAGTTTATTGCCATGTGATAAACTATCAGGCGGAAGGTCTATGGTACCTTTAATTTGGAAAAATATTGTCTTGATGTTATTGAATATGTCAATGACATGTCCGGCAGAACGTGTGTACATGATAACAAATGGTACACATTATTGGTTATGTGGGAGCTATAAGGGTTTGTTTGTGAACATCTAATCGAGGCCTATTCATTGAGGTAATGGCTGAATTTTATACGGTATTTGACTGTAGGTTATGGGGTGGGTATACTGACATGTATTAGGCATGAAATAGGCTGTTTAAGTCATATAATTTTAATGGTACACATTTACACATATAAATGGTTTTGCCAAGAGTTAATGAACAAAACTTCAACATGATACGCCTATATTATTCTGGATAAAATTTGTCGTATTGTTTGTCGGGAAATTGTGTTTTTTCAAATATATGCTTAGAAACTTGTGTAGCACCTTAAGTAGATGTGGAAATTATTGCTCATTCAAAATCTAAAATCTAAATATATTTATGGAGGTGATGATTTGTTCCAACCTATCCTGTTCAGACTACATCAACCCGACGTTCGCGGAGTAAGTTGAAAATATAGCTTGGCTTCTAATATATTTCATTACATTTGACATCTATCTTTTCGCGGTGTCTTTCACGATATTTAAGGTTACTTCATTTATATAGGATAAATGCTATGGAAAAATACCTATCTTATTTGCACCAATCTACTTAGGGACACACTACACTGCACGAACGCGTCAAAAATTTAACTAATATGTCTCACAGGGCTCAGTGGGGGAGCAATGTTCACACTGAGACGGCCACCCTGTATACATATGGTTTACTAAATAAATTACGTTTTAACACAGTCTTCAGCATACCCGTCAACTTTTGGGGTTGTATATAGCAATGCAGTACATCTCACTCTTATGACCGCATACAATCCCAAACAGTGCAGGTTTCCTAAATAGTTGTCAATGATCGCAAAAAGAGGTAAGGCAATCTTATGGCGCAGTTTGCCCAAATCAAAGACTCGACAGCAGTGACCCTTACGCTGGCACCAAGACCACAGGATACAACCTTCAACCCGTCATTATTTGGATACTGCAACGTACTTGTGGTCTGAAAAAGCTTTCTGTTACCTCAGCGATCTGAGAGCTTAGTGGAAGATGAAACAGATCCGTTTTGGTGTCCTTCTTTATCGTCTAGTACTTGTCTTGTCATTGAGTTCTCCCTTCATCTGTTGGGACTTAACGATCTCATAAGTGTGTGATGGGATAACCCACGGTCTAAAACCTCCAATCAATCGATAAATAAATCAATAAATAAATAGACTAATCGATCAATAAACCGACCACATATAGTGATATATTGAACTGAGAAGGAGGGACTCTGATAAGATGTACAGTGTGACATACAGACAGTTCACCAGATTAGCGACGAACTTGTCTGGTGAAATGTACAAATGGTCGACATTTTCCTCACTTCTGTCTAATGTGTTGACACTTGTTATTATTTGCACTGGTACTTTTGTCAATTATCTGTGTCCTTTATACGGCTACTCGTATTGCCTTGTTATATAACAAACGAAGATCATTACATTCCGTGATGTTTATATCAGTTGTCATGGAGATCACCATTCAAATGACCGATGTTATATGATTCCGTATTGGTTAATTGTAACCAGCCCGAGCTCCGTTGCCAGGTTACAGCTGATGCTAGCCGTCATGGAAGCTGGAGGGTTGATTTGCACACATATAGTCTATTCTCTATTCCCGGATAGCTAGACAACGTGCCGGCATTGACTATAGGCATTACTTCTGTGGAATTCACCAATCCACAAGAAAACTCGATTTTAGCTCAGGACACCTTATCATATTAATATAAGCTGAAGACAACTAAAACGACAACATAATGTATTTGATTCGGGTTTTCATAGCACATATGTATAAACTTATCTTATCTTTACCCGAAACTATACTTTGATGGGTGAAGAGTAAATGGGACTACACGTAGAACAATGCATGTGTATCTCTATCACCGCATTGTTTCATCAAGTCGAGGTTAGTGAGTTTCCCGATTGACCTTTATCGATTAGTAAAGCCTATTCCTCCAGTTTTGTACCTTCATTTATGAAAGGCGAAATACGGGCCATTTGGGCGATACATTGAAAGTCTCCAGTTGAGTAGCCTTGAACACCAGCGCCATGTCATCAACCCTGTCAGCTTTATATAAATACGTATATCAATTTATATTGGTGTTTCGATTAAGCTATTACCGTAAATTAAATACGTTAGATGAAATCATATTTCCAAAAACACAATAGACGGAAAATTCTTTGAATGCCGGCAAAAATGTTTGTTTGTTTGGTTGAATGTTCATGTTTAAGATTCTATAACACATTCATCTGAGTTCATAGCGTGCAAGTGGAAATGGTGGAAAGAAGCTTCTCTAAACTTAACTTGTAAAGTTGGCAAGGAAGAATAATAGACTAAGATATATGTGTTTGTTTGTTTGGGATTTAACTCCTTACATAAGTCTATTTCACTCACACAACGATGAGTCAGTCCATTGGATGAACAAAATCCCTTTCGACACGACTGGTAGCAAACTAAGACAAGATAATAAAGTTACATGACGTAATACAAACACATCACAAACATCTTGTGATATCGCCCCCAGCTTTGGTAGCCCCAGAGCAACAACAGTAATCTCCCCACAACCGCCTTAGCGTTAAGATAGAGGACTGAAGATAAATGTACATCGATTTTTACGGGTCCGCCATCAGTGCAGATATCATTTATAGGACAGGTATATGACGAGGTATACTTATTTATATGATATGCTTAGGGTTTTGCTTTTACCAGGTGAATGATACCCTCAGGGATATAATATACTCAGGTATGGGGTATACTAGGTATATGATATACTCCGTTATATGATATATTCAGAAATATGATATACTCAGTTACGTGGTAGACCAGGTGTATGATATACTCAGGTATGTGGTACTCCAGGGCTATGATATACTCAGGTATGTGGTAGACCAGGTGTATGATATACTCAGGTATGTGGTAGACCAGGTGTATGATATACTCAGGTATGTGGTAGACCAGGTGTATGATATACT
>JAVFBW010143732.1:0-12739 GCA_034783835.1 Mopalia ciliata | reverse complement strand
TATGTTGAAAAGAATTTGACTTATGTAAAAAAGAATTCAACATATGTGTAAAAGAATTCTACATATGTAAAATAACTATTTATTTTACATATGTGGAAATTTTTTTCACTTATGTAAAATAAAAGGTCAGTGGAACTGTTTTGTAGATATGTAAAATAAAAGCACTCGCGGCCTCAATTACAGACTTCTCCCCAACAGCCTGTATCTAGCGGCAATGACTTTACCCAAAAAGTAAAATCCGATCGGAAGGACATCCACCCTCTGCATTTCGCAAAGCACCTGTTATTTTCTAGTGAAAAATAAATAAACGAGGGAAACTACAATAGTTAAATAGGCCTTCAATTGCAACCGATTTTTGTAGGGAGCATTACTACACGCCTGATTCGTCTGGAAAATAAAATGATGTAGACTGCCATAAAAATACTGAAAAAGAATAAACCCGTCGCCCAATATAATATTCTCTCTTTATTGGTCATCTTAGTTGGCTTTTTTCAAAATAAAATGCATGGTTTTGTATTGTTGACTGTAGGCTAAATAAGTAGACTATGCACTCAATGACCTATATATACAGCATGTTTTGTTGTTGTTGCAATCTTGATACAGAGGATCAGTTATTAAAATTTAATTGACTTGGGAGTGTGCTCGGCCGAGGCTTAACTTGCACAGCCTGTGGAATATATTCCTATTGTCTTTGCATACGTCTTGAAACTCTACACAAGATGATAGGAGCACAAATGATGGTTGGATATGGTCCCTTGCTTTGGGGGAGAACTCATTTCTCAGTTTGTTCAGAGATAGGTGGAACTCCTTTGCACATATCTAAAATAAACGCTTATTTTACATAAGTGAAATTCTTTTCAACATATGTGAAATATTTCTGGTTTGGTGTTTTATTTTACTTATGTGGGCAAGAATTTCACATATGTTAAAAAGATTTCTACATATGTTGAAAAGAATTCTAGATATGTAAAATAAATTTTTATTTTACTTATGTGAAATTCTTTTTAACATCAGTGAAAATCTTTTCAACATAAGTAAAAAAGAATTTCACATATGTGGAAAAGAAGTGTACGTAAGTAAAATAATAGCAAACGTTATGCGACATATGTAGAATAAAGGTAGAAGTGATAAAACGGCTTGCCATACTTATCAACGTCTCTAATTTGCTAAGAATAAATCAGCCAAAGTTTCCGCTCTGTTTTTTCCTCAAAGTTTTAGATCCACAATTTTGCTAAAATATTAGTCAGTAAGGCGCTCTTATGTGCTTCGAGATTTTCGTAGCAATGGTCTCGTCATTGTTGCACTGTTCTTTGCAAAATCTTAACAATGCTTTCGCAAAAATTCAATACCTTCAAAATCAGTGATTAATTTTCTCTCTTAAAAATGAGCCAATTAAGATCGATCACAAGCGATCAATCAAAATGACGGATTATATTTCATTGCCAAATTTAGTTGAGACTGATTCTTCAGTCCCTGAAAGCTCGAATATTGAGCAATGATAGTCAAGTCCCCCTCCTCTCTCTTTTTACAAAACCCCGTATCCACCACTGTGAGTGAGTCTATACTTACTAAGCTTTTCAGTTCCCAATCTCCGGAGGCCGACGGATTATCGCGGTTAAACAGCTTGGACACTAACAAAGAAAAAGCCACAAGGATATTAACAAAACTTATCAGAATACATAATATGGCATAATGCCGGGCTATGGCAAAACGTCTATCAAACAGAAGTATGAAACCAGTCATAACCCAGTCTCAACGGCATTGTGAATTTCAAAAGACGACCATAGTGCTATATTTCTCATTGCGCAAACAGTATAGGATTTCGTTCGTTTTGCGCAGAATGAATTTCATAATCTACTGACGCTTTTTGGGTAAAATATTATCATTGTCAAGAGGTAGAAATAACATTACCATGATCTACCCATGAGTTACACGGAAACAGAAAATACTGTTTTGTCATTTGTTAACCGCTTAATCTTAGGCCGACTCTCGTTGAATGAAGCCCCTAACTGCGCATGCGTGGTGTATTTTTCTGGCAACTCCAGATTAAATGCAAATAAAATGAGCTATTTTAAAATTGTTTTTCATATTTGCAGTTAAATTCAATGCACCCATTCATAAAAAAGAACTTGTACAAAGGTAACTACTTTATGCCATACCACCTTTTATAAGACTGAGATCAGCTGTTCGTAGAGTAGTAAAGACTTACTTTTCGGAACCAGGTACCGCACTTTAAAATCAAAGCACTGAGTGTTTGGTTGATTGAGCTTCCGGCATGCTAACCCGTATTGTGGTCCAACGCGGATTTGTTTGGTTGATGAGATGATCACCTCACTATCCCCCTGCACGCGCACCTGTATCGTGATCGCCAAACCTCCGCAAGGTTTCTGAAAAGCGAAAATTACGAGATTTGGACAAATTTTAACACGCAACACCCATGGTTCGGACTGACCCAAGGCAGGAATATCCATTTAGCAAAATAAGGACGTGCTTAGGGCAACAAAAATGCAAAAATAAACATTATTTTTCATTTTCCTGTATTTTTTGTTTCCTTTAAAAAACAAGATATGACGTTATGACTTAATACTGTTTATAATATATACGGAGCGTCATATAAATGTTTATTTTAAACTGTGTTTTCATTTTCATCAATGGGCCAATAACTACATTCATATACTGTCTAACTAATCTTTTGTTTACATACTGCTTTTTCAATAAACTCTAGCGACCCAGTTATCAACGGTCGGTCACTATTTACTTATTTTCAGTGTTCTAATGGTTTCTCGGATTGTGAGCTTATTATTTTGAAATCATTTGATTGGGTTTTTCAGAGCCTTCGGTGTGATGTTGTTATAAAATAAGATTTGGAGATTCTGCATCTCCCTATATAAATGAGATCGATTGCATGTTTTTTTTTTTATTAATCACAGGCCAGTAACTACTCGGTCTTAAGAATGATCAGCCAACCAAGACAACGGATATAGAGATACGTAAACTGACCAATCTGGCTATGTTTTAACGCATTAGGACAGTGCTTATATGTCATTGAATTCTGAACCTAGTCTGGATATGTTTGTAAGAGGATTAGTTCCGGATCTGGACACACCTGTTCCTTTGAGGACTTTGTTTACAAATTTAATAGTGTGGGGGTACAGAATTGTAGAACATTGTCTTAAAAATTAAGATAATCTGACATTAAGGTTATCACCATATCCTCAAAGTGACAAGTGTATATAATAATGTATCCAGAACGGGATAAGTAACAAAGTCCTCAAAGGAACGGGTTCTGGTTACAATATTATATACACCTTTCACTTCGAGGATATGGTGATTATCTCGATGTCAGATTATCTTAATTTTTAAGACAATGTTCTACAATTCTGTACCCCCACACTATTAAATTTGTAAACAAACTTCCTATTAGCTTTCACAGAAAACGAACAATTTACGGTTAGAATTTTTTAAGCTACCTGACGATTATTATTTTTCTGGGTTACTCACTGGTGTCTTCCTGGTTTGACAGGGTATTATTTTTTCAGGTGACAGACTTGAATGTTTCTATGTGACATACTCCTATGTTTGCGATTGACAAACTGGTATCTGTCTGATTGAGAGACTGTTATTTTTCTGGATGACAGAGTAGTATCTTTCTTTAAGAATCTGTGGTGAAATATAATAACGGGATCTATATAATTTAGTATTCTATTTGACTGAACAACGTTGCGGAAACGATTTTCTTGGTTACATATTGATTGTGTAGCATTTTTGCCATGGACATTTGTAGACCACCGGTTATGTTGCCAAAACCTTAGAATACAACCACCCGGCAACGACAAAGCAACGGAATAGCTCGGTTGTAAAAATTTTGATGTATCGTGTTATATACATATATATATATATATTATTGTTCTTTTGTTGTACAAACTATTACCAATCCTGAAATAAGTCACAACATGGTCATTTGTGTTGTTACATCGTTAAACAACAACTTGTTTTGACTAAGTTATAATATATTTTATCAACTGGTACAAACTAACAACCGAATTTTATCATAAATTTACGCAGCAGAAACGTAGGGAGAGCCGTTTTATCACTTCTACCTTTATTCTACATGTGCTGAAATCTTTTCCACATATGTAGAATTTTTTTCCACATATGTAAAATTCTTTTCCAGATATGTTAAATAAATGACTTTATTCTACATATGTGGAAAAGAATTTCACACATGTGGAAAATAATTTTACATATGTGGAAAATAATTTTACATATGTGGAAAATAATTTTACATATGTGGAAAAGAACTCTACATATCTAAAATAAGCCTTTATTCAACATTTGTGGAAATCATTTTCACTTATGTAAAATAAAAAGGTGGGTGGAACTCTTTTGTAGATATGTAAAATAAAAGCACTCACGGCCTCAATTAGAGACTTCTCCCTCACAGCCTGTATCTAGCGACAATGACTTTACCCAAAAAGTAAAATCCGATCGGAAGGACATCCACCTTCTGCATTTCGCATTTTTTAGGGAAAAATAAATAAACGAGGGAAACTACAATAGTTAAATAGGCCTTCAATTGCAACCGATTTTGTAGCATTAGGCTACACGTCGGATTCGTCGTGAAAATAAAATGATGTAGACTGCAATAAAAGTACTGAAAAGGAATAAACCTGTCGCCCAATATAATATTCGCTCTTTATTGGGCATCTGAGTCGGCATTTTTCATAATAAAATGCATGGTTTTGTATTGTTGACTGTAGGCTAAATCTATGGGAGTTTTCGACTATGCACTCAATGACCTATATATACAATATGTAGGTCAGCCTTCGTTGTGTTTTGTTGTTGTTGCAATCTTGATACAGAGGATCATTTATTAAAATTTAATTGACTTGGGAGGCTAAACTTGCACAGCATGAAGAATATATTCCTATCGTCATTGCATTCGTCTTGAAAGTCTACACAAGACGATAAGAGCACAAATGAAGGTTGGATAAGGCCCCCTTGCTTCGGGGGAGAAATCAGTTCTCAGTTCGTTGGATAAGTTGAACTCTTTTGTACACATCTAAAATAAAAAATTCTTTTCCACATATGTGTAATTCTTTTTTACTTATGTTGAAAGGATTTTCACTTATGTAAAAAAAAGAATTTCACATAAGTTAAGTAAAAATTTATTTTACATATCTAGAATTCTCTTCCACATATGTGAAATAGTTAGGCTTAAGTGTTTTATTTTACTTATGTGGAAAAGAATTTCACATACGTTGAAAAGAATTCTAGATATATAAAATAAATTTGTATTTTACTTATGAGAAATTCTTTTTACATAAGTGAAAATCTTTGCAACATAAGTAAAACAGAATTTCACATATGTGGAAAAGAATTGTACATAAGCAAAATAATAGCAAAAGTTATTCGACATATGTGGAATAAAGCATCTAAGACTCTTGCGCAGAGGGCAATGAAGGTACGAACTCTGAGTAGATAAACTAAGGCGAAAAGGGTAATAAGCATTATTAGCTTTACACCGTTACAGTAGTACAAGAATAACACTTTCCAGAATTTAAATAGTAGTTAGAATAAAGGTCACCATTCCCCCCACCTCTCTACCACTTCGTGCTACATTCCCATAGTAATTGTTAACTGTTAAGAATGTCTTAAGAACACTTTTCTGAAAAAGAGATATGCATATCTTAGTAGACATATCCAAATTATGACTCAGCCTCTCTTTAATACGATTATATCCAAATTGGTATTAATTATCTCTACATTAGGACACATTTATTCCTATTTATCCGACCAAAAATTGCAACATGACATCTTTACGCTTCCTATTTATTACTATAACTGGATTAGTTTTTTTTTAACTTTAATTGTAAAACTTGTAACAGCTTTTTTTTAAGTACCTAATATCACTGAAAATTCTTCTAATTCGGATTGAGATAAACACGCACAGTTACAGATGTCCAATATCGAATATAACGAATATGCCAATTCTATAAATTCGGAAATACATATACAAAGTAAATCAAATGCATTGCTTGAAACTAAAATTGACTGTTATGATATAGGACTCATTCAAAAGGGGTGTAGTTTGCTGCAGTCTCGCCGATCTATGATTGATATATTCAAGTCCGGTACTCCACCCAGTCATAATTTTCTTGCCTCTGGTCAGCTTATCCTTTTACTAATAATTTGTGCTAATGGTTTATATTGCTATCACTTTTCGACCGAGACTCCTGTCAACTATATGCTTTATGGGTTTTCCTGTTGCTGGAGTGTTATGAGTTGTGTCCGGGGTTTGTCCTAATTGTTTCAATTTGGACTGCGATCTTGCCATTTAACCATTTAACCACTTTTTAAAAAAAACCAGCCAACGGATAGTCTTTATCATTTTTATAAACAATTTACAAAACGGTAGTTTATTTGCGTTTGAAACTGTGAAACTGAATACCCTGCTGATAGCATTATAGATTCATATTATAAAACTGATAGACGTTGAACAACTGGTATATAGTCCAGTGCAGCTAAAACGCTTTTTTTGTTATTTTCGACGGCGTTTGGTAGTGAATTTCCAACTCTGAGTGTCTGCAAAATATCACTTTTCTAAGCAAAAAATAATTCATGGTTTAGGTATTATATCTACTATTACTGGATAATACATGCATCAAAAGAAAAACACAACATCATTAATTAGATGAGAGGCTATACTATTTATTGAAGTAGTTGAATTTAAAAAATACGTTTCCGATTGATTTGTTCTTGGGCTCTTCATGGGTCAGTTATTCTGGAAACTTGGATAAAGTTTCTTGAATTTAATATTCCTCTCCTTCTCCCTCTCCCTCATCTTCCACAGAGTCGACACCAACCTCCTCATAATCCTTCTCGAGAGCCGCCAAATCCTCCCTAGCCTCAGAGAACTCACCCTCCTCCATACCCTCTCCAACGTACCAGTGGACAAAAGCACGTTTAGCGTACATCAGATCAAACTTGTGGTCAAGTCGAGCCCAAGCTTCAGCAATGGCGGTGGTGTTGCTCAACATGCAAACGGCACGCTGTACCTTCGCTAAATCACCACCAGGGACAACAGTTGGTGGCTGGTAGTTGATGCCGACCTTGAAGCCAGTGGGACACCAGTCAACGAACTGGATGGTTCTCTTGGTCTTGATGGTCGCAATGGCGGCGTTGACATCCTTGGGAACGACGTCACCTCTGTACAACATACAACAGGCCATGTATTTGCCGTGACGTGGGTCACATTTCACCATCTGGTTAGCGGGTTCGAATGTGGCGTTTGTGATTTCAGCCACAGACAGTTGTTCATGGTATGCCTTCTCGGCGGAGATGACAGGAGCGTATGTGGCCAGAGGGAAGTGGATACGTGGATAGGGCACCAAGTTGGTCTGGAACTCTGTCAGGTCAACGTTCAGGGCACCGTCAAACCGGAGAGAAGCGGTGATAGAGCTGACGATCTGCCCAATCAAACGGTTCAGATTAGTGTATGTTGGTCTCTCGATGTCTAAGTTACGACGGCAAATATCATAGATGGCCTCGTTGTCGACCATGAAGGCGCAATCAGAGTGCTCCAGTGTTGTGTGGGTGGTCAGGATGGAATTGTAGGGCTCGACGACGGCAGTGGACACCTGAGGAGCTGGGTAGACAGCGAACTCCAGCTTGGATTTCTTTCCATAATCCACACTGAGACGTTCCATGAGGAGAGAGGTGAAGCCAGAGCCGGTACCACCACCGAAACTGTGGAAGATGAGGAATCCCTGAAGACCAGTACATTGGTCAGCCAGTTTCCTGATACGATCCAGAACCAGGTCGATGAGTTCCTTTCCCACGGTGTAGTGACCACGAGCATAGTTATTGGCGGCGTCCTCTTTTCCTGTGATCAGCTGTTCCGGGTGGAACAGTTGACGGTATGTACCGGTGCGGACCTCATCTGAAAATCGAACAATCCTTGTTGTTAAAAAGAGGAACAAGCAAGTTATCTTTATTGAAAAATAATGAATTATCTAAATGTCGTATCGATAAATCTTACAAAGAAACCAAACACAATTCATTTCTTTTATGCTTTGGAGCAATACCATTCAGGTGTTACCTGGGGTAAAATGACACATTTATTAAAGATGAAACTAATGAAAGATAATAAACAAATATTGCGCGTTTGAAATCATAACTTCATAATTGATTAGTTCTCTACAATTGATGCTTGTTTGCAATAGTTTTGATCAGCATTGGATAAGAAGAATTATATAACCTGATGATTGTACACCATGGCGTGATTTTGTCCAATCAGAACATATCCCATAGCACTAAGAAATATCACAAATATAATCAGTGCGGCCTTATTATTTCAGATATAATACTAACCGACAACCGTTGGCTCCAAGTCGACGAACACTGCCCTTGGGACATGTTTACCGGCCCCGGTCTCACTGAAGAAGGTGTTGAAGGAGTCGTCCCCACCCCCGATTGTCTTATCTGAGGGCATCTGACCGTCTGGCTGGATTCCATGCTCCAGGCAGTAGAGTTCCCAACAGGCGTTACCGATCTGGACGCCGGCCTGACCGACATGTACACTGATACATTCCCGCTGTAAAGAAAAAACTTAATTATTCAGCCGCTGGTCAAAATATTGATTGTCATAAAAACAAAACACAAGAAGCCAGTAAGATCTGATTTTTAATCCGATTGCATTTAAAAGGACCGACTAAACACCGTTTCAGATTCAAAATTTTAAATTGGAAACGAGGTTTATTTTCATCAATTTGACCAAAAATACATTGTTGCAAATGAAAACCTTACGATGTGCATTTAAGTCAGCTGTTCGGAACAGAGGACCTGTTCCTCGAGAAATTTCAAACCAGAAGAAAAACACTTATACCCGGTACTTATATCAATATTTAGATAATCTGTCCCTATTCAGTGACGCATGAGCTATTTCAGTATCACCTGTTGACATAGGTAACATATCCCTAAATAGGAATTTTTCCACAAAAACAAATGACCATGTCAACAATATTCACAAATTGTTTTTGAATCCGTGCACGCTCTTACCATGTTATTTGCTGTCGATGTAGTTTCGCTCAAAAATCAAGATTGGTCCTCGGACTGTGACTTTGAAGTGTCTTCAGCTGAGTTCAACTTCTCGAATGAATATCCAGAGAAATAGCCAGCTTATATACTGATTATGTTACCTATAATCTCCTTGGTGATAAGCATTAACCCCGCTGTGTTATAAACAGTATGGCTGGCAAGTTGTTACGGACTTGGCTGGGCACGTTTAGTTGTTGTTGGCACCGTACTGTGTTTGGGTCTATAATGTTACGAGCATGTTCAAACTGCTCATGTTAATTGATCTGTGTGTTATACTAATTGTAATTAATATAATGTTTAAGACAGCAATCTGGATGGATTCCAGATTGTCATTTACGTAAAACGAATTGCTTTAAGTCATTAATATATTATTTCATTGTATGGTCCATTCACTCGAGTCCTCGAATCCACTGCGTACGTAGTGATAGAAACACAGCAACGAGAATTTCCCGTGATTGCGTTGAATTGGTTAACTTGTCATACTTATGGAGCAAGTCCAAATTGTGATGGATGGTTACATTATCGTACAAAATTGTAATTTATTAGAGTTTGACAACATTTAAACCCGCTCGCAAGACACAGATTGTGCGATAGTATTTGTTTGCATTATGTTGCCTCTTCCCTAAAAGTTCTCGTGATTTTTGCTTTCTTTGTTGTTAATCGGGCACAATTGTGTCCATGTAGTTTTGAATTTTGATGTGTAATATATAATTAGGTACGCTTTGATGTTGACAAAATATTTAATTCTGTTATGAACTAAGGTAAAGACATAAATAATGAAATTAAAAACACTGAAGTGCGACCCCAAACAGATTTTGTTTTAAATCTGGTGGTGGAAAATCTATTACTATACGTCCAGTACAGCTCTGATCGCTTAACTAAATCAAATAAAAATCTTCGACGGGAACGTTTGAATTGAACAACTCATTTGGTCTCAAATAGAAAATCTGTGGATGGTTTGACGTCGGTTCTGACTTCCTTCGTTTGATAGTTTGATAAAGGTATTACCGGTACGTCATAAATTCACCCCCTTTGAAAACACTTAACGGATGGGAAAACAAATCTTCTGTCTATTACTTATGTTAAACCTGGGATGAGTTTGTATCTACATACTCATCCCAGGTTAAATTTTGTTAGCCAAAATAAGTGCCCGTTATTAAGCCAACGAAAAGATGGACAGATAGGAGTATAAAGGGTTTGGATACTTTCGTTTCTTCAGACCGATTGACGAACGGTATAACCTCTGCCGTGGCTAATATCAATGCAAATAGGTAACACACTAAACGTAAAGAAATAAATACCACAAAGACGTTATAATGGTAAGATAATTCTTCCTTCTACATATATTTTTATTATCTTTTCATGGAGGACTAGTTCGTAAAGAGTTTTTGAAACTGATTAATTTGGCCCAGAGTTAATATAGAGAGCAGTACCTGTTAGACAAAAATTGCCAAGGGAGATAATGACGTCTGTATAGTGTCCCACACACATTCAAATCATTTAAGATATCAGTTGCCAATGCATTTAACCATACTATATGAAGTTTTTGAAAAGATTTGTAAACTGTCTCAACGTTTCTTACTACTGCAACACTGAAATAAATTACCTCAGGGTGTTTTTTTTCTGCTTTTGCCCCTCAGAGAATTTTATTTTCACCTCACATAAGTCAGGACCTCTTTGCTGAGCGGAAAATAGATGTTAAAAACATTGCTTAGACACACTTATACAAAATACCAACATTCATCCTTAGCTTTGATTGCCTTTATCCTGACAAAAATAACAATTAAACCCCAAAACTTCTCACCCCCAAACTGTCTGTCTGTCCGTCTGTTCGTCCGTCCATCAACTTTTTGATTTCAGGATATTACCTTGTAAACCGCTTATAGAATTGAAATCAAACTTAGTATGATTGTTCCGTGTGAGAAGACGTCGCTAGGGATTGCTTAGGCAAATGTTGACCTCCAGGTAATGCCACCTGGTGTCAAAGTCTAAATTTGGGTTCTGTATTTCATCTTGAAAAACGGAATTCTAAACAAATTTTGTATGAATGTTCCATGTGACAAGACGTCGCATGGGAACGATTTTGACGTATATTGACCTACAGGTTGCACCACCTGGTGGCAAAGTCTCAATTTATTTTTATTATGTTTACTTGAAATCTTTTGTCAACATTTTGGTTTCGGACATAAACTTGAAAAATGCTTGTGTAATTCAAACGGCTTCCAGGAGCTCTCGAAAATAAAGGACCTCATAAATCATATTTGGTGCGATGTCCTGGTTCACGTCCTGTTTTTGTCTTATCCAACAAATTAAATTGACACATATCCATACAGGTAATATGAAGTTTAAGCATTTTGACATGGCGTATATTGCGACCCACTTGAGATTTTGTTTGAAATATATATTTCTAAAAGTAATCGCACTGGCACAGGGATGTAGATCAATTAAAATTTGAAGAATCATCTTATTTCTAGATAACTCCCAGAGACAATATATATGTTTGCCCCGTCAACAAGAGACCGAGTTAGACTCCCGAAGGAGGTAAGCATCAGTTTCTGTTTCCACAATAAGAATATGTCCTTGCTATAATTCTCAACGTCCGATATTAATGGGTAATAAAAGCGCTTGTTAGATTAACAAATTACTTATTTTCACCAAATTAATTCGCTTTTGAATCAAAACAAATGACATGTTCTGAAAATAAGTTTAAAAGTGGTGTTTTACTGCAAAACTGGTTGAAACCGATTACATTCTGCAACCTTCCTCAAGATTTAAAACCCGACAAAATAGTATAAATTGAGATCCAGCAAAAAGTGCTAGTCATTAAATGTTATTTTAAATTTGTCCAAATCTGTTACTCAACATATCTGAAATATAAATGCTAACAATTAAAATAGGCCTTCGTTTTTTATATACGTTTGTCTCCATAAAAAGTATGTCAAATACAAAACAAAAACTTATTTGGTATCAAATCTGGCATTTGTTGTTGTTTTTAATTGTGAATTTGTGCCAATTGTTTGTTAGTTTGATTCGGGTTTACGCCATATTATAAAAGGTCATTTCTTACATATTATGAGGTAGCAACTGAAACAGCTAAGTAAAATACGCCTCATTATACTGACAGCGAACAACTTCATCCATTTTGTGCTTCATTTGTATAGTAATTGTTAACTGTTCAGAGTGTCTTGAATCCTAGCTCCTTCAGAATGTCCTAAAAATACTTTTCTTAGTCGCTGCCTCCTAATTACGACTCAGAATCTCCAAATTATGATTCTGTGATAATTGGTATTAATCAAAGCCCAACTAGGACTTTTTATGAACTTATTAGGACCCATTTATTTCTATTTATCCGACTAAAATAGCAGCATGACACCTTAACACTTCCGTATGCGTATTTATTCCTATGACTAGAGTAGTATTTTATTTAATTTTAATTGCAACAGCATTCATTACCTAGAGTAGTTCCAGTTGTCCAATATTGAATAACGAATATACCAATTCTATAAATTCGGAAATACATATACAAAGCAAATCATATGCATTGCCTGCAACCGATATTGCCCATTATAATATATCACTCATTTCTAAGGGGGGGGGGGGGGGCGGTTGGAGGGAGCTTAATTTTGCCCTGGTGCTCACA
>JAVFBW010143721.1:0-12739 GCA_034783835.1 Mopalia ciliata | reverse complement strand
TTTATTGGATTTATCGAGGTTTTGATTCGGCAAATCATTGAGTATTTCATTTCCACACTTGATTGTGATTTAAATTTTGGCGAATGTATGGTGTCAATTTCTTTTAGTAAAAATCCCGAAAAATGGGGGATAATCAGAGAAAAGATGGCTCAGTGATACCTTAGAGCTGGAATCTCCTCATGAAATCTCGAGGTAGGTCCGCAAATAACGTTTAGAATGCGCACAATTACGCCATTGAGCGACTATCACCACATTCAAAATAATCCTGGTTTATGACCCTGCGGGCTGTACGCAAGTCATGAAAATAAGACTGTGACGGTTTTAATCAATGTTGACTATGCTAATAAAACTTTCTTCAAACCACAAAATATTCCTATCAAGTTGTCGTCATGTACTTGAAATACCCTTGAGTACGACGTTAAACCCCAATCAAACAATCAAACAAATCCTAACAAGTTAATTCTCTCAAAACATATTATAAAATTAAATATAAAAAAGCCTTTATCACTCCGGTGGGAATGATCCATCTCTCCCAAATGTCTTCGGAACAGTTAATAAATTTTAATAATACACAACGTTATAGGGGCCATAACTCTGGATATTTTGATAGAGAGATGAAGAGCAACTTGGTTGGGCGAGGGACTATTTTTTGCATGAAAAATGTATGAAGCACATATAGGTTCGTCAGTTCTATATTTAGCTGCAGATCACATCCATCATTGGCGGATTTAGGATTTTTATAAAAGGGAGGAGGGAGCTCATAGGAGAGGATCATGGGGCCGCCTAGGATGCCTGTTGAGGCGATCTCAGCGAATTCAGCAGTGAAATTAATTTCTTCGTTTTGATTGATCCACCTTTATTCTTGCAATTTTAAAAGAGGAAGAGACAGCAAAAGCCACAAGTATTTTGTATTCTATAAAATTATCTCATCAGTTGGTCTGATAGGGCCAGGGTGTGCAGGAGGAATTCTACATAAGTATGTCATCAAGTTCTAACATTGATTTAAATAATTATTACTAAAGAATTCGGATTTTATATCGTGGCAGTTTTGGAGGTTTTAAAGTTCTTCGAACACAGTGTTGATATCACATTTCAGAGAATTATACAAATATATTGAAGTGATTGCTATACTGAGTCTTAGACGAAGAACTGCCGTTTATTTTGGCAAAACTATAATTTAAAAAAAAACTGTCGAGTCTAGTAGCTGTAATTGTATTTTTGTGGTAACCTTTTTAAATTAAAAACATCAATACCCAACAGAAGGGCGAGGGCACACCCAATTCCCGGAAGCTCTGAGAATGAGGAGAGACGGAGTGGCAATCTATGCTGATTGTGGAAATATATTATGGGCGAAAAAGTTGAAAAGATTGATATTTAAATATACATAAAAAAATCATTGTATCGATTAACCACATGAGTATTTTATTATTTGAAAGTTTCTGGCAAACGTTACGGAACAAGTGAGACCGATAAAACCAAAATCATTTCTATATGAACATCACGCGTTTTGGCTGGGCCTAAATGTATGTATGTAGTTGTTTCTCGATATTAGTGTTATGATACAATTGCATTCCGTTGTAGGCCTGTCTTTTTACACCACAATAAAGAGTTTTAAATATTACTATGCCAAACTTTTTTGTGGATACCATATGTTTTTTTCTAGCAACATACTGAAAAACTATCGCACTCCATACCGTATAAGTACATTTGTCCTGTTCCATTCAGTCAGCTATATTTCTTATTTTTGTACATGATGCTGTTTTTTCTATCTTTCTTCTTCCTTTTTTTTGAAACCCCGAATGGGCACAGTTCAGTAGGACGGTCAACTCACTCAATCGATCAATCATATTTCAGTCAATGTTTATCTCACTCAAATCCGTTATTTCATAGTTCAGCAGGACGTTTGTGTGACCCAAAGCAGCCAAATACTATTCAGCAAGACCTTCAGGTCACTGAAATGAGACAGTTCCTTTAGACGCTTTTCATTAAGGCATTCTTTCTGATCTCCGTGTGGGTGACGGCGAATGAAAACACCAAATTGCGTTATTAAACTGTTCATGTTTAAACTATTAACCTCAAAACTCTCGAAAGAAACGCACCGTAACATCCATTAGAACAAAAGTAAGAGAAGCAATCAAAGAAAAGCCATGGCTTAATGCAAAAAATGATTGTTTGAACCTTCTTGGTTTGCTACATTTTAAACTGGAGGAAGGTTTGAAATTTTCAATTCAAGCGTTAAAATCACCTCTATCTCATCTCCCCCCATCCATTCATATACTATCACTGTGTATGTAAAAGCAATCGATTGGTTTGTCCTCCAATTCTCCCAATGATTTGAAACATACTATTATTATTTCTATGGCTCTATGGGAAATAAAATAGCGACTTCAGCGAGAGGCGAACGTTTGACTTTCATCAGCGCTGAATACTTTAGAAACTGTCTGGGATATTCAATTAAAAATGCACAATGGTCTAACACGAGATCGGAGGCCATAGGCGTTATGAATTCTTTTGGGGTAGTGGAAAGGTACACTAGACGTTTCAGTCCGTATACTAGACGTTTCAGTTCAGACTAGCGGGTGTTTGGAGGGAGCTTCATGTTGCCCTGATGCTCTTAGAGCTAAGTGGAACAGGAAGCCGATCTGTTTGTGATGTCTGTATTGCGTCCAGACATTGTCCTGTATTTGCTCGGTCTTTGTTTGTTTCCATTGGTTTCTAGGGTGGTTTCCTTCACCTATTGGACTGGTACGTCGTTATATAAGTGAAATACCCTTGAACGCGACGTTAAACCACAATCAAACAAACAAAAAAACATACAAATATGTCCAGACAACATATGTATCTGTAACTGGTTCTTCCTAGCAGGTCATTTGCGATAAGTAGGCCAATATGCATGGATGCTTCTGTCACATTTGGTGTGTCCTACCTTTCACATTAACAAATCGACAGACGAATAACTATCCTGTGACACGGTTGTTTATCACATAACGTAGTTGTAGCAGAGATGAACAACCTTTTTAATTAAAAAAACAAATATTTTTCCACCGCTACTATAGTAGGGAAGAATTTAGAAATGCTAGGTCCGTCATTCCGTCCATCTGTCACTAACTTTGTGGAATAACAGCTTGAAAAAAAATTCACCGATTAACTTCAATTTTGGTATGTAACTTCCTAAGGTTAAGACGACGGGATGGGAAAACATTTCACCAAATTCTGTAAACAAAATTGCCGTTAGTGCAACATTTAAAAATAGTTATGCCTGTATGGGATGTGAACCGATAAGAAGAGAATAAAGTCACGGATTAACATCAAACTTGGAATATAGCTTCCTCGCATTAAAACAAAGGATGGGATTGCATTACACCCAATTTCGCGAAACGATATAGCCGCCATTGCAACATTTTACAATATTATTTTCCGTATATTTCGTAAGCATGCTGTTTGGAGAACAAATTCACTGAAAAACGTAAACTGTAATGTATGAGGGCAAAAGATGGAATTGTATATAATACCAAATTCGGTCAAATAAAATGGCCGCCATTGTAATTCACTCATATGTGTTGTGAACGTCATTGCTTGAGCACAAATTAACCGATTAACTGGGAATTAAACTTTCTTCAATTAAGACTAAGGGTGGGATTGCCTTTCATCAAATCACACAAAACAATATGACCTGCATTGTATAAGTGTGCAATATTGACTCCTATGTGGTGTAAACATGATAGTTTGGCAACAAATCCACCGATTAACTTGAAACGTGTTCTGTGGCTTCCTCTCCGTAATGATGGACAACCCCTTTGAGGGTCAAAACTTGTTCCTTTTCTTTATTTCTTTATTACAGCATTCTGTTTTGTGTTCTGCAATTAGCGAAAATATTTCATAAAAATTCTAGTTAGAAGGCCTGTAATTTTAAATTTGAAAATTTTAATTTTGGTCTTTGCAAACGAAAATGAAAGACACCAAGCGTTAAGTCTGAACAGGAAAGGAAACAAAAAACGCGTAAAGAGATAAACGTATTGGATTGAGATGGTTTAAAAGTATTACAAATTTACTGGGCTGCAATTTGGGACACAAGGAAAGACGTTTGTGTTGCAATATGACCAACCTATAGCGTGTCGGCCTACGGATCCTTCTTCGGTGCACAGAGGCTCGGAACCATATATATCGAATATGTTTATAGAAAAAAAGGGTACTGTGGGGAAATTTAACCGATTCATGTTCACAAATAACACAAAATAAATGAATGTTGTTGATAACAATAGCTGATTCTCCGTTCTGGGCTGGGCTGGAAGAAAAAAAAAAAGAATGACGTTTAACGGCCGATTCATATCTTCGGCAGCCAAGGCAAATTCTCCTTGGCACATTAGAAACTTTTATCATGTTATCTGGGTCGACTAAGGGCATATAATCTAGTTCCATTTGGGTTTTTCACCGAAATCCAACCACAAAGGAAATAAGCGGTTTAAACGACATACTACTAGGGGCGAAAAAGAATGGTGGAAAGCGATGCTCAAAATCAACGTATAAAAGCAAGGTTAAGGACACGTTTTCTATTGACAGTTGTTTAAAGGACATCCACATACAATCGTTGGACTATTCCTGGAGTTCGGAGTGTGTAAACAGAACACACGTGCCTGTTGTGTGGTGGGCGTCACTGTTAGGCTAGAGTTCCCATGATTATAAGCGTATGTGCCAATAGAAATCCAGCATATAACACTAAGTCGTAATAACGAGATAGTATTCTCGCAATCACGTGTTAGGTTGAAGAAAATCGCGAGTTCGATCTGACTAATTAGCTCGTATATAACTCACAACTTTTAACATACATTTTAGATTTTTATTCAACTTGACTAAAAAAAATAACGTTTGAATTGGTATGGATGATCAAGTATAACCAAATTCAAATAGTGTTCAAATACCTGCTCTAATGATATCCGTTACCATTTCAACAAAATCGTCGCCGTCTTAACTCCATGACTTACGGTACAGCCCACTTGGTTATAAACCAGGACCATTTGAAAGTAGTAATGTTTTCTAATATGGCGTAAACTGTGCAGCCATAGACAGGCAAATTACAGCTGCATAAATACATCGGGACTATGCTTTTAAAAAATTGCTCCATTGACTCCCATTACACATTTTAAAATTGTATTAAAGGGAGTGTTGTTTCGTAACTGTGGTGGCTTCGTGGTATGGGTTTATGCCAAAGCTCCTTATCTGCGTTGAAAACCTAGATGATACTTGATGGCTGCAAAATAAGCCGTTCCCAGAGTAACCAAGAAAACCAATTGTACATCATCTTTTGTATTTTGTGAAACTGCTTTGACATATCAGCGAGCTGAACGGCATATACAAACATCACCACAAATATCACCGTACCGCCT
This sequence comes from Mopalia ciliata, assembly GCA_034783835.1. NCBI lineage: Eukaryota > Metazoa > Mollusca > Polyplacophora > Chitonida > Mopaliidae > Mopalia > Mopalia ciliata. Next base: position 7,355 of record JAVFBW010143721.1, on the reverse strand, counting down.
CTCTCTATATAAATGCAGAAGATTACGTTCCATATAGTTTAAGCTTAACTAAACCTACAACGTCTGGTAAAACCTCGACGATCTTTTTGTTCATTATTACGTTCATTTCAGGAACTTACATGTGATGTATATAGGCCACGTTGGTGTAAAAGAAGAACGTGATATCCTGTGCAGTTATTACAGGTGTCTGTGGGATGACATATTAACATGTTGTCGGTGTAGAACGGTGTAGAAGCGGCTTTCCTGTTAAGAGACCGTAGTGGAATATACCTTACCACGAGTTTGACTGAAATAAGAACTACCTCAGGTAGAGAGGAAAGACATTCAGGTGAGATTGAAACCTGTTCTATCGTCAGATTAAGGGTAAGTTTAATGCCAGGTATAGTCTAAATTAGTGTAATTAATTAACATAAGCCATGGACTAGGTCGTCCGAGACATGGCTTTGTCAAGGGGAACTTTTTGTCTAAGCTAAGGTAGGTTTACTATAAAACACTATTTTTTTTAGAAAGTTTAATCTAGGGTTGAACGTCATTTCCAGCACACACATCCAAACATCTACTTAACAGTACTGAATGGTGGCTTTCTGTGAAGTACCGTGCAGTAATTATCCAGGGTTGAATAGTTATTGTTCAGTACTAAGCTGTAATATTCTATTCAGTACTGAACAGTTTTATCTGCTCAGTTTCCTGAGTGTAGCCTTTACAACTTGTTTTAAGTACCTTATAAGTACTAATCAGTAATAAACCAGTACTTAGTAGATTTTTCTTAAGCAGTACTATCCAGTTGAAAACATCTCAGTTATGTTAAGTACCCAGCCAACAATGATTGATGGGTCCAATATGGGTTACTATGTGGGACCCCCATGGGATAAGCCGTGGGGCCTTCGTGGGAGATATGTCTTTTTAAGAGTTATATAGAATCGCAGGCTAGGCTACCGTAGCTAATACAGAACACTTTCTCCACAAAGGCAGTAAATCTTGATTCTACCGCTCAAAATAAAACAACGCGCGTGATTTATCTCGAGATGGGCAAGCCCATCTCTGGCCCTAAGTACTTTCAGTATCTTTCATACTAATTTACACGTTATATTGGGTATATTTTTTTAAAAGTAATTTTTCGCATCATTTGCGGCTTATTTTACCATGAAAAATAAATCATACATTTTTTATAGGCAGCCCATGTGGGTCCCATGTAAAGCCCACAAATTATCCTGCCTTTTGACCATGCCCACCAACCCCACCAATGCCCATGTAATACCCATATGGGTCCCACGTGAGCGTACTGGCTGGGTAGTGAGCTTAGCAGAATTGACCAGAAACTATGAAGTACTAATAAGTGACTGAAATGTATAGATTACTTACATCAGAATCATTTGATGGATTTGGTTAACCATTGTACGGTATCCCCAGTGTCCTTTTTTAAGTGACAAAGCCAGAACTATATATATGCTGTGTAACAGCGCCAAGCACGGACATCCTTCATTTTATATCTGTGAAATTGAGGGGCTCTTAAGGCCCATTTATACTGAGCGCAAACGCGACAACGAACACGAACGCGAACGCGACCACCGCATCGTTTCACACGAATTATCGTGCATACTTAAAGCGGCGTATGGCGCGGAAAATTCCAGATTTATTTCAAATTTCCATCATGCCGCAATATGTCAATTGCTGTAGGTCTTGGTGTAGTACTGATTTCGATGTATGTCCTTTGACCTCGCACTCTGATTAACTATTGCCAATAGTTCGCGCGACCTTCTCCCAAAAAATCGCTCTGGATGCAATCTCTGCGGCTTGCCGCGCGACCACAGAGTATAAACGACTCCATTGTCATAGCAGGTAATCAATCAAATGCGGTTGCCGCGGTCGCGTTTGCGTTCGTGTTCGTTGTGGCGTTCGCACTCAGTATAAATGAGCCTTTACAGAGTTTTGGACATGTGGTGAAAGGTTCTTTGAATCATCAATTTTTTCAGCACAATTTTGTCTTAGGAAAGAATGGAGTGTAGAATACATTCATAATGAAACCAATGAGAATCTAAAATACAAATAGAATTGATTTTAAATACCAATATTAAAAAGTGCCCTAAAAATAAGCGGATCGACTTATATTTAGAACATAGTTGACAATCAGAAATTTATACATTATCACAATCAATGCGTTGTAATCTAAAGTTATTAAGATAAAAGTAGAGATATTCATTATTGTGAACCACATTTTTTTCCGCTGTTTGTACAATTTAATGTTGATTTTACGCCGACCTCCTTCACAGTCAAGTACACTGTTCAGTAGGCGAATTGCAGGACATGTTTGATTGAAATGATGACTTTCCCTTCAGCATGTGTAAGTTATGGACAAACAGTGGAAAGAACAGGTTTCTGATGACAAACAACATTGTATTATCAGCCACTCTTCGTCCGTTATTCTTCAATTATTCTCAACCCAGAGGAAAATGACCGAACAGAAATCTGAAAGAAGTACACATAATTATGTTCGACAAATGAGTAAAAATAAAATGATGAATTGGTTTTCAAGTCTAAGAATATTTCAGTTCTATGACAGCAATGTACTCTAACCCCGAAAAATATAACATGTGAAATATGTTTTGGTTCGAATTACAATGTTTTTTTTTATTAGTTCATGTAAATAATTTGTTTGTTTGTTTGTTTGATTGGCGTTTAACGTCGTACTCAAGGCTATTTCACTTATATGACGACGGACAAAAATACATAACATCACAAACAAATCTGCTTCCCGTTACCCTTTAGCTAGGAGAACACCAGGGCAACAGAAAGCAACCTCTTTTCTCGCCTCTTACGATGGACCGAGGAAGCCGAGGGAGTATTCTGCAGGGCCATGGCCCACCCGCTCCCTCACGGGGCAGGAAAGTTTAAAGATTGATTCTATGTCATCAAACAGCATATGGAATCAACAATTGAAGATTGTGTCAATGTACCGGTAGCTGTTAAAGTGTAACGGACAGTTGATCTGTATGATAGTGTGTTCAAGAAAATTACAGAAAAAAGTTTACCCACGGTAAATCACACTAACACTATAGTCTTTGAAACTGACTTTAATCGATGTAGCAAATGATTCAAATAATTATCGGACAAAGTTAAGTTTTTAAAAACGTTTTGACCCCTCCCCCCTCAAATTGAACCGTTCTTTTTGATTTTCACATCAGTATATTTCATAAAATGATTTCTCTGAGAACGTTCTTTAAAACAAAGATTTCTACAAAAACGGTATCCAAACGAAGCAGGTCGGTGTCGTACAAAGGTATATGAAAGACATTTAGAGAAAAAAATTGACTGCATATAGCTGTTTTGTAGAAACTTAATCCACACCGAGAATTCCACACAGGCTGAGAGATTTGATTCCGGTTATGCTTAGGACATTTGGGAGTAAAGATGATTCTGGATTGTGTGAGAACAATTTTTGGAAATTGTTATAATTTTCCTCTGAGTATATTACAGTGATGTTCAAGAGGAACTGACCAAACTCGAAACAGCACTAACAGACGAAAACAGAACCACAGCGTAAGTAGACAGATGTGTGGTCACGTGTCTTTGCAAACATAACCAGAATTAACTCCTGTTCGTGAAAATCAGGTTACACCTTAGCCAAACATGAAGTGGTCAATGGCCAAAGGGCATACAGAAGGTGAAAATCAGGTTACACCTTAGCCAAACATGAAGTGGTCAATGGCCAAAGGGCGTACAGAAGGTGAAAATCAGGTTACACCTTAGCCAAACATGAAGTGGCCAATGGCCAAAGGGCGTCCAGAAGGTGAAAATCAGGTTACATCTTAGCCAAACATGAAGTGGTCAATGGCCAAAGGGCGTCCAGAAGGTGAAAGTCAGGTTACATCTTAGCCAAACATGAAGTGGTCAATGGCCAAAGGGCGTCCAGAAGGTAAACATATACCTTGCAGTCACCTACAAAAAAAGTTTGAGGCAACTGGCCTAAAAATATTTGGATAAATGAGTTTGTGGTGGTTAGAGAGTCACTGCTTGTGAGCCAATATTACCATCTGGCTAAATCAATGGATTGTGACGATGGGGTAATATTTCAAACATCCAGGAAAAAGGCAATAACACACGATTCGCTTATCATAAAGGGGGATCTGAAATGCATTGTAAATTTAACGAGCTCTTCCGTTTATGTTTTGAGTGGTCAGAATATTTTATAATGGGTAGATTCATAACTCGTTTAGGAGAGCATTGCTAGCAGGAAATAATCACCATAAAATGTCATTAGTGCTTAGCCAATCGTCAAAGGAGGTGGACAATTCGGTGTTAATAACAGAGCAAACTAAATGTTTGATTAGCCATATATAAATCAACAGAGCCGCATAAATTGCTTAATTTGAATAAAGGAAACAGTTTCGTTTTGTTTCCATTTATTTGAATCACAAATAGTTTTGCGAAACCCACGGTCCATTTCAAAAATTGAACTGAAGAGCAATTTCATTACGCTTTCTGTAATGCTACAATAACAGCACTTTCATTGTTCATCCATGAGAGTGAAGGGTTAGATGGAAAAAGTGTGACAGTCAGTGTGAGTAGGTGGCAGTCAGATGGTGTATACGGCGAAAGTCAGAGGTGGAGTACAGTGAATATTTACGTTATCTTTGTTAACAGCGGTGTTTCAAAGGTTCTTTACTTAAAAAGAAACATTATAAAAAGAAAATGTGTGAGAGGCAAAGTTGGTTTCTTCCTTCTTTCTCCTGACCGGAGTGACTTCCTTCAATAAGTTGGTATTCTGTCACCTTTTTTTTCGGTTGCTTTACAGGTCCGCAAAAATATAAATATTTGACACAAACGGAATGTGAATATCTAACAACAAGCATCAACTTCTCCTCAATTGATATTAAATGTCAGTAAGGCGGAAAAACAAGTATAATTGAATCTGTCTTAACGGGTTCAAACACCAAAAAAATCCCGATCGCGCTCTCTTGATCAATTGACCACCATGTTTTATATCCGCGAATACAAGGTTTTTCTCGTCCAACACCAGATCGTTTTCTGACCCAAATGCGCTTTCTCCAAGTTATAATAATATTTTTAAGTGAATTAAAGATAGTCTTTTATATGTTTTTAAGTCTTTATTTCTGAAAGCAGCTGTAAAACCGGATTAGCCTCTCGCAAGTTCCCGCGTTCCGTGAGAGAGTTTTCAACGGCAATTCAAGGTTGGAGCTTATCGTTGCATATTCCTTATATATTGTAATCCCAGGTGCCACTCTGCAGGAAGATGAAGTAGGCCTATAAGAAGAGGAAAGCAATTATAGCTCTCCTGTGATCAGGATAAACCTGGTACATCTGTTACTTGAGACTTGCTGACGTACTGGGTTCTCCAGATGGAAAACACATTCATTCTCATGATAAAATGGGATAAAAAGGGATAATACCTAGTAAGCCTTTATTGTGGGTCTAACTAAATTTGTACCAAAACTCCACAGACTTTGGTTTTTTTCGGATTAGACGAGAGCTGGTGAAGGTCTTATATACTTTGCTGTGGTTGATTAGGCCTACCTACGATTTTGTACTTAAAGAAAGAGAAGGTTTTAGAAAAACGTGTTGGAACAAACAATACCACAACAACGTGGCAAATTTTAATAAATAGCAAATTAAGGTCACCATGTGTTATGTACGCCTGGAAGGAAATGATATCAAACGTACTCTGTCTAGTACACAAGTCCTTTGGTTCGAACCTAACAGCCAACAAACAATTCCTTCTTTGAAACTTGACGAATTTAGGTTTGGATTCGGTCCATATTATTCCGAGATCTTCCGTGCAAAGAGTACGGTGCCACACAGCCTACTGTTTCATGGCAGGTGCAAATCATTTGGTTTGAATCGCTAAAACAGACGAGAAAGACAAATTATCCTGTTAATTAAACACGAAGATGATTCTGTGAGATTGAGATGAGATTAACGCTTATATTTAAAGCAGAACGTATACCGTCAGTGCACCCTTATAGGTAATGACAATTTCAAAACAGCTGTTGCAATATCAATTCCGCTTTGTGGGAATGCAAATATTCCAGTGCATGCTATTGATAATGAATTCATATAGTTAATTAATCTCTTTCCGCTTTTCAGACGTAGTTTGTTTAAAATAAAATATCGAATAAGTAATCGCATTTTTTATTTTCTTCAGTGCACATTTCGATGGATAATTTCGCTAGTTTTGCTAACATTGCTTAAAACTAATTTTGAATTATGAATTCTAGGTACTTTGAGAAGATCTCCAGAGACAAGTCTCGAGTTCGTTTATTTAACAACGTATTGTTAAGATAAGAAACGCCTGACAGCTGTATAATTATATCGGGACGGGGCGGTAAGTTAAACCGAGCCGTTCATTAAGCCGCTCAGAAATCTGAGCGTTCCTCATTCATATTGCTAGGCAACCGATATAAATGACACAACATATATCACTTGTATTACATTCCCCATCGTTATCTTTGGAATTAAAATCCATTTTTGATAGCTTATATGATGAAAGAAACATATTATATTGAGGATATGACAGTGAAGTTTGAATACCACACATATTGCTCCAGTGAATGGTTAAAAGAATAACTCACGTGACGTCGAAGTAGTTTGGGTTAGTCTTTCCACAGTTCACGAGAGTAATATTTGTGGTATTTTAAGCTGAACTGTGTAATATTATATTTATTGCTAATATGTAATGTCAGAATGAGACTGTCAATAACTGTTCTATATGTCTACTTTGCCGTAGATGCGGTTCATGATGTTCATACGAAAACGGGTTCTCGTTTTCCAGTTAATGTTCTGTCAACATCATAAGTGGTTGGTTTGCAGAACACAGTGGCGAATCCCGAGAGCATTTGAAGACCACAATATATACAAAGGCTTTCTCTCAGACCGTGTTTCAAGTCATTTGTCAGAAAACCTGTATTATTGTACTACACCATTATGGATTTATAACGTCTAATGGAGGTATGACTTAAAATGTATCCAATTTTTACTTCATACTGTGAAAGCCCAATGGGTCATTTATGACCCCACACATATATCACTGGGTATGCGATACAGTCCCAATGGGTTACGAGCGACCCACGTATATTTACGCTCCTCACAAACATAGATTTTCAAGAAGAAATTCAAGAGTTTATTTACATTTTATGGACATTCATTTACAGAAAAAATAATGGCGCAAGTGATATACTCACCTCTGTGAGACTGTGTTTGGGCACGAGGATGTTGAACTGTGGTACTGCAGTCAGCATGTTACCATGGGGGCAACCTTTTCTGAGAAATGATTTAGCTGTGGTAGAGACACTTAGCGCTAGTTCTGTGTTATTTTAAGGCCGCAGATGAAACATTGGGCT
>JAVFBW010143720.1:0-13628 GCA_034783835.1 Mopalia ciliata | reverse complement strand
CCCCCCCCCCCCCCCCCCCCAACACCCCCCGAGACGGTTTTTTCCATTTAGTGAAAATGTCGTTTATCACTTCTCCTTAATTTGCGGTCAACTAACTATTAAAAAGGCATTCTAATGTAAAGAAATCACTTTAACCTTGGTTGGTTAAATTTTCTCGCTACTGTCATAGGTTACCATAAGCTCTCTCTTGTCGTAAATGTCCACAAGCATTATAAAAATGTTTCTAACGGTAAAAGTTTTTTTTTTTTTTAAATTAAATAAATCTGTAAAAATAGATTTATAATTGTGAAAAATATAACACACTTGATTGATCAGAAGCTTGGTAGCGTATGCAAATGGGGAAGACGTCACGGTGCTGCTACGTCATAACTTCGATTTTAGACACTAGTGCCCATAGCGGGACGATCTAAATAAGCGTGATATCTATTAATTGAACAATAACTGATGGTTATAATTGAACACCATCAGCTTAATTCGATACCACTAATAATAACAACAGATCATAAACTTAACAGGGGTTTCATTTAATTGATATGTTATAACAGCCTCTGCATATATATATAGTCTTTATTGAACTGGGGCGGCTCTGTGTTTATTTCCATGTAACAAGTTTTGCTTTTAGAAGAATTACTGTGTATTGTGTTGCAAATAGCCAGAGAGACATCTCGAACCAGACTCATTGATATATTCGTTTATATCAGTGAATATGGTGTGCTGTTCTCATCACATCGCTGTCAAGTTCAAGTAGGGTTCAAACAGATCATAAGCACTGTTTAATATCAAACAAATTGTGAACTAAAACAGTCTGACATCTGGGTAAAGGCATAATCATTTGAAAGGGTTCTCAACGATAATATTTACCAGCCTGTATTCTAAATGCCACTCAAAGAATCTAAGCCCGTATTCTCTTGTTCAATGGTTACGTTGACAAACTCTCGTTAGTCAAAACCCCAAGACGATGTGAGACAATAATGAAGCAATACCAAATTCAGCGGAAAGGCATTATGTACATTGCGCATCGTCCAATGATACACAGCTTTATTAGCATAAATGTATTAAGAATGGAATACTATTAAAGTTATATCCGGTTGAACGGAAAAAAACAAAAAACAGAAGAAAAAAAAACCAAAAAGAACAAGATATGCAAGATCAATATAGAAGGACGTATATTTGGATCAGAAATATTATTTATCGCGCTTAAAAGTGCGCTTGAAAGTGCGCTTAAAAGTTCAAACTTAAACAAAATCAATGGGAGAAAATGGGCTATGAATATTTTGGACTATAGGAATTTGTTTACGTTTAATTTAAATATTTCAAAATTAAATATGTTTTGAAGGTAAAGTCTCAGTTAACTGTGTCAGTTTAGTGCACAATTAGGCTAAGGTGACCTGTGCCGTCTTACCGTCACTCGCCGTGTGAACACGTGCACGATACGATACGTGAAACAGACACATCCGGACAGAAAAGGTTAGCCGCAGTTGCGTAATGAGGTTATCGCCATCTTCCGGTTCGTGTCGAAAAATGAACTTCTGTCATAAAAAGGATACACTCCAGATATATAACATCAAATCGTAGGGAAGTCAAGCATAAATTTGACCGAATTAAATTATAGAGGAATCTCATCATAAAATAAGTCCGGCCAACTTATCATGACAGCTGACAAATTCATATTAATACAATCTTTTGGGTTTTTGTAATATTTTTTTAAAAATTATTCATAAAAAACCTGTGAAAGAATTTCGAAGTAAATATCCGAAAAGATTGTCATATGTATACTGTCTGTTAATCTATTACATTATTGAAACAATTAGGCAAAGATCACGTGGAATGGTTATCTTAACATAGGTTATGTGTAGAATTCAAACCAAAAACAACTTATCCTATTTACACAAATTTTAAAACTTGTATTAAAGATACAATCAATCTCGTACTGAGCCTGGTTAAATGTTCACATAATGTAAATCATATAAGGTTATATGATCGCATATCATGTACAAACCGTCCCGCCTTTATAAAGGTGAAAACTAAAGGTCAAAGGTCTTACAAAATTCAAGACGGCTGAACCCTAGCGATGACATACATTTATCAGTGAATGTGATTACCTCGCGCCCCGGAAGTGGAAAATGAGGCCATTTGCACTTTGGATAACCGCAGAGATTTAGCTTGTCGCTGTATGGTAACTATCTCATACCGTACAGTAAAACCAAATGTGACCAATTTTTTTTCTTCGAATTGTAGTGCCTACTCACAATAACGATGGGACACGACAATTCTCTTTTGCCCCTGTAACAAAGAACGAAGGCCAAATTCCACATTTCTGCTCAAATAGTCGGGCATTTAATTTGTTTCTTTCCCTTGAATATTTAAAATTTTCGTATTTCACTTTAGTTGCATTCGTTACTATCTGCTGTTGCAACGCATGTACCAATAGTTTAAATACATGCTAAACTGAAGCGTTAAGTCGATTTAATTTGTTGTGTTTGTGTTCATATTTGTTACACCGTTTCAATATACTCTTCGTTCTGTTGCCCTTTGTGTTATTAGTTGGAAAACCACAAAATCTAGAAAAAAAACAAAAACAAACAAACAAACAAACAAAAAAAAACAAAAACAAAAACAAAAAAATTTAAAAATAAACCCGCGGAATTGTGAATGTGTGTTTTCGCAACAGCGTAGCTGATATTCAGCTGGATGTGGCGTAAAACAATAATTAATCAATCAATCAATATATTCTAATAGAATGCATGACGACAGCGCATTGGTAATTATTGACCAAAAAGTTATCGCTTTTCCATCAGGCCATGGGAAGGGTTCGGATATATATCATTGAACATTCTTTTAGCGAATGTATTTCGGTGGTTCACACTGACTTGACGGACAGGGCATATCATCAGTGGTTATGTAACACATGTACATATGTCATCTATGGTATTGTATTACCAACATGTTCTATGTAGCATGCGTCTAACAATAGTGGGAATATACCTCCACAGAATGGACTTTAACCGTTGCCATGATATCCGGCACGTTATAAGGCTACACAAGCAGAGATAAAACAGTGTAGGATAATACATGGTCACCTAGCATGTAAGTTATTGACAAAATATCTGCGGGTTTTCTTTTCGCATTTATAAAGATTGTGACACCTTTGAATTTGATTAAAATAAACAAACTCAAATTTTATTTAAAAACTGTGGAGTATACTGACATAACGCGTGTTCAGCAACCCAAGAGCAAAATTACACCACACCTCTCCACTTCAAAGCGGTTTTCTCAAACAAACCTGCTGAATATATTCCGGTGTCTCAATTGTTGATTCTCTTTGTTTTGGCCGAGCGGCAACGATGGCCGCAGCGTCGAGGAATTAATTTTTTTTTCTTTGGTTTGATTGGGGTTTAAGTCGTACTCCAGGATATTTCACGTATATGACGACGGGTTGTCTACTTCACACTGTACACATCCTTTTTCGGTGGAAAACCGATAGGAAACCTCGTAGAAAAACACCCCTCGATTGCCGCAGCCAAAGCATGTACTCACTCATATACCTGATGTTCGACAGTCGGACTCGATCCCGTGAACGGTAAATCGAAGCGGATTCAGTTTAGGGAAGCGCATGCACTCGCTACCACTGAGCCACGTCCGCGGGCCCCCGTGGACTCAAAGAACGCTAGTGAAAAACATGCAGTCTAACAGTTGGAAGTAAATTGTTTTGGTTCACTGACTACTAACTACCTAGTTCGGTTATGTGACGAAAATTGATTCAACGGATTTGTTGGGAAAAGCCGTTTGTTTTGTTCTGTAATGTCACTTTCTGATCGCGTTTTCTGATTCCTCTTTTCAATTTAAAATTTCATTTATTCTCTTTGTGTCGCGCACTGAATATCTACGATAAAGTAGTAATTCGGTCAATAATGTGTTTTATTTACTATCAAACATTTACCAGCCAGGCGACCGTGCTGAAGAAAAAGAGTTGCTTCTTCATCGCCTGGTCAAATTATTGTATAAATAAGTCGATTGAATGTCAACAAGTCATTGAGGTACCACTATTTCTGGGGATTTTTTGGATGGCCCTTGAGCTGTGGGTTTCGTTCGCTGCCTGTTTGCATACGGGCACATCGATGGAACCCTACTCTATGTTTTGAATATATAGCAATATCTAAAAAAAACCAATATTTTATCTGGCTGTTGGTCTTGATAATAGTACGGTTACTGAGAAGTACAAACGTTATGGGACAGGATTGGACAAGCGTCATCTGAATATAGCTGTTCCTAGAAGGGGAAAAAAGAACAGAATTGAAACGAATTACGGAAAATAACGCTGATATTATAATATAACAATCCGCTTATATATTTTATATATTTATAAACACATGCGTGTTCGCAGTTAGAATCGTCGAACGAATTAACGTGATTCTCCAAATTTACATCGCCTTCATAAATAAAGCTTCAGCAATTGTCAAATACCTTCGACACAAACTTTTCCTTCCGATACAATTTTTGTTTCAGATATTCTCACCGTTTAAGTACCATGCCTGGCAGTTGAAGGCCGTGCAGTTTTTGGCTGTGTGGCGAGTGCAAGAGAAGTGCGATAATGATGTATTGCTTTGAATCGTGTGACAGCTTTATGTCTTCTTATAACCGTATTAGAAACTTGTTATCATCACAACTCGGTTTTGTCTACATTACGGCACAACCATACTGGGTTAGCCATCTTTAGCGATTATGGAACGCGCTCACACACATTGAATAAATTTAAGCCGCTTTGGATTGTAGGCCCTATCTCAAAAGTTGCCCACTCTATTCCATTAAGACACACTTTAGTAAGGCATCAGTTAAAGAAGTTATATAAGGCGAGTATCGATGTGAAAACATAACAGGCGTTTAGTAAAAATAATGTGGAGACACAATATACATGTCACATAACAAGGTATTTTATGGACATACAACGTCTGGTGTATTGACGAGCGACGTTTCGGCGCAGATTCTTGCACTATTTTCAAGCTAATCTGCTTGAAAACGGTGCTAGAATCTGCCCCGAAACATCGCCCGTCAATACACCAGAAGTTGTATATCCATTAAATACCTTGTTATGTTACTATCCCTGCTTCTACATACCTCCCAAAGAAGAAAATATACATGTCAACCAACCCGTAATGCGCTAAGCATTACACAAACACAACCCACTTGACGGCCAAAGGGAGATAATCTAGAATGCTTAACGACACAGGTTTTCAAATAATCAGATATGTTGAATCGCAATGCAACCAATTGTATATTTTATTTGTGTCGTATGTTTACTCTACCATGCTTACCTACATATTAACACTGCCTGACTAAACTACTCCCATCTATAACTATCAATCAACAGTCATTTCGACTCATTTTTGCATGCGTCATATATACATACTTCAAACAATTGTGATCACACGTCCATGTGAAAATCAACAACAAATTGTTACGAAGCTCTATATAGTAAAGCATCGTAACAATTGGACAAAAATAACAAACAGAGACATCATAATCTTTCAGTTCATTGTCCAACCATCGTCAAGATGAATTGGACAAAATACAGCAAGGTATATATTTCATAGAGTTATGGCTTTGTAGAAACGTCATGCACAGTTATAAAAACTCGCAGACGAACAATTTATACAGCCTACTTCTTTTCAATATTATTTTACTAAACAGACGGATATTCATGATTATCAAACTAGAGGCTATCATTTTAACTTACATATTTCATTATTTAAGTCTAATTTATCATTAAATACATTAAAGATATCTGGGACTTTTTAATTTATTACACACAAAATGGGATAGAGCAAGCCCCTCGGGGTTTTATTCCCACCTATCATATCATTGTTTAATTATATTTGTATACCATTATACTATTATGGCAATGGAGAATAAATCAAATCAATGAAATCAAAATATCTTCGATGAAAATCAGCAAAAATTACTGGTCCTCATCGATTATGTGATACCACCCAATTGCGAATGTGACGAATATTACATAGTCTGTAAAATAACGTATGTGTAGCCAGCCACTCCTTGTAATCATCAAGTAGGCCTATCATTTAGCTCTTTAAATTACCCAGACCGATCTTTTGCATATATGCAAAAATGCTGTTTTGTGACGCCGAATTCTGTTCAGCGCGGCCATTATAGCTAATCTGTGTCCATAGACACGCGCGATGATTTACGTATATTTAATTAAGTCAGTATGTCAGATTTCTGGACAATTATTTTGATATATATTTTTGAGACGCATGTGTGGGTTTTATAAAATAAATAAAAAGCACCAACTCATTCATGCACTTGAGAAAGGCCCCGCTCGTATTAGTAAATGTTTGTATTAGTATAGATTAGGAGTTCGTGTTTTTTATTATTAATTATTATTAATTTAACAGGTATATGTTCAAGAGTTGTTAGACATCCTAATGTGTCATCCGGGGTGTTTGTAGAGTTGGTATTTTCACAACAAGGATGGTCTATTTTACATTAATTTGCTGAATATAACGTGAAAGGGTTCTTATTCACGACCCGGCCGAATTTAGGGAGAAAATGAAACAGACTTGTGGGCATGCCACATTCACACTGAATTGTGATGCTTGGCGAGAATCTGTTCCAGAGTCTCGTAGGATGCGTCTTATTGCGGATCTGATAAATACGGCGGCTGACGGTAGGAATACATATCGCTTTTCGGCGATCGAGGAAAAATGCACGATTTGTATAATCGGCCTAACCTCGCTTGATACCCGTTATCGCGATATTTTCGCAACATTCCACCATCAAAGATGCATGAATAAGCACCACAGTATCACTCCCCACATATTTTAATAAACCAAGCGAATTTCATTAGAGTATAGAAAACGCAAATCGAATTGAGTACATCGTGATCTGAATCCCAAAATATTGGCAATGTACACAACTCTGACTATGTTACAATAATTTTGTAACCATCAAGTACCGTCTATCTTTTAGTTACGTAGTTCAACATAAAATTGTATTAATTTAAAAATGGTTAAAATTGTTAATGTCTTTATAATTTGTTTGTTTTATTTGGGTGACTTTAAAAAGGCAATTGGATTGATATACATTTGAATGACGTCAAATTATAGTCCCGTGTATTGATACAGTTGTAATTTGTCTTGCTACGACTGCACAATTTAGGATGTTTTAACGGATATCACATGTAGACATTCAAAATGGCACTAGATTTATGATCAAGCGGGGTGTACGTAAGGCAAGGAGGTGAGGTCGCTTCTGGTTTTAATCCACTGTGGAGCAATCCGCAATTTATTCGATTTAATCTGTCGCGGTTTTACCTCCATGGTTTAGGGTATAATCGGCTTTGTTAGAAAGTAGAACCCCAATGCCTTGAAGTGATGGTCAATTATGGCAATTTGTATGGCCGTCGGGCGGCAAATTACATCGATATGCCATGTCCGTCTGCGTGACGAAGCTAGGTGATACTTGATAGGTAAGCTAAGTATAGGTTAGTCTCGCGTGAACCTGATACTTCTCGCGCCAACTGCCAAAAATAAATTATTTTGAGGTTTCTGCTAACTGGTACCCCAAAAAGCAACTCTACGTTAACCGGGCTATATGATGCCCATAGTTTTTTTTTTGACAATTTCTTGATTGCATTGCAACCAGACTCTTGTGCCGTGGTCGAAGTAAACGCGACGAAGGTCTGGTTCACAGGAGACTAAACATTGGCAGACTTAGTCTCGCGTGAACTAGACTCATCTCGCATTAACTTCGACCACATCTAGATAGTCTAGTAACAGTGCACATTAATTTCTGCAAAAAAATATGACCACGTTATCATACAGTTGTTTTTCTGGATAATTTGAAAAAAATATTTCAAGCATTAAATCGAACCCAAAACCTTTTTTTTTTTTTTTTACAAATAAATTAATTTAAGCTTTATTTGTTGTAGACCATAAGTAGTCAGCACGTACTGTTAAAATATGTCAACATGCAGCATGTGGTGCATAATATCAGCAAATCAGTGCAGAAAGCAACTGTACGATAACCGGGCCATACAGCGGCCTTTTTTTTTTTTGCAGTACATAATGTGCAGTGTAACCAAAATATCTAGCCGTGGTCAAAGTTACCGCGATACTAAGGCAGACTGCCCTACCTTGCCGTAAAGTGCCAACGTTATTTAGCAAAGGAACGTAACTCTGTTGTCGCAATCAGATATTGAAGAGTTGACTGATATAGGTTCTTCAATTTGACAACGCTCGTTCGATTGGTGTCAGTTTGCAAATTAGTTCACTCCGAGAAGACAAACCTTGATGACCCAGGAAAAAAGGTGAGAATAAATAAGCTTATTCACATGAATTTTTAATCGTCTGATACAAGTTAGGGTTTGCATAGTGCTTCTGTGAATAGCACAAACTCTTACTAGAATTGGAGTGTTGTTGTCGCCATACGATACGGTCAAATAAAAAAAATGTTTCCTATAACGGATGGAAAAAATTGGGCCTGGCAGGCAGGATTTAAAAAAAATGATCTATTATTTTTTCGTTTTGTAGACGTTTTACAGAAAAATAGATATTAAATAAAACTGATACAGATGCTTGCATTAACATTACAAAAAACGAGTTTGCTATAAAAATATGTCATTTTGTAAAGGTCGGTCAGGTTAGAGAAAGAAGGCAATTTTTGTTAGGCCTAATGTTAAATAGTTCACTCAATATTCTATATCATGCCCAGTCTAATCAACGAACTTTTATTATATAAATTCTTGATTGTCAGTCGACATAGTACGAAATGCAATCCATCCAGAATTATGTTTACTTTTAAAGCGAAACATTACTATAATCGAAGAGGATCGAGGGAATCTATTGATCATGGCCAAAGGGAGACAACCCTGAGATTAAGTTGAGAGTTGTGAAACAACATTTTGAGTAGTCTCGGTGAACCACCTGGTCTGGTAACAGTGCATGTTATTTTTTGCAAAAGAGAAATGACCCGGATATCGTATAGTTGCTTTTGTTGATAGGTAAATTAAAAAAAAAATATTTCAAAAATTAAATCTAACCCAAAGCCTATCATTTTATTAACAAATAAATTATTTTTGAGTTTTATTTGTTGGAATTGGAAAGTATTCAGTCCGTATTTGTGTAGTCACTGATCTATATAAAGTCTTTTTACTGCCATTGACTCGTGATTGTTTACTATAATGATCTAGGCCACACGTGTTTTCGAATACGGACTGAATAGTTTCCAATTTGAAAAACAAATAAAACTCAAAATTAATTTATTTGTAGCTGTTTGATAAATTATATGTGTATTTCCAATATACACTGTATAATGACCATACACCCAGTAAAAAGATGCATTAGTGTCATTCTTTGTTATATTATATAAATGCTTGATTGTCAGTCGACATAATACGAAATGCAATCCATCCAGAATTGTGTTTACTTTTAAAGCGAAACGTTACTATAATCGAAGAGGATCGAGCGAATCTATTGATTAGAGTAGCTTTTACAATAATTGTATTGTTATTACTTTTGTGCTATTGTGCTATCGTCAAAAAGATTGATGTATTTGCTGATTAGCCATGCTAAATTATTCCTTAACAATGAACTGTTATCAAACTCGCAAAAATTAAAATGTGGCCGATAATCATGGTGAAAGGGAGACAACCCTGACGTTAAGTTTAGAGTTTTGAAACAACATCTCGCGTGAACCACCTGGTCTGGTAACATTGCATGTTATATTTTGCAAAAGAGAAATGACCCAGATATCGTATAGTTGCTTTAATTGATAGTTTAATTTACAAAAAAATATTTCAAAAATTAAATCTAACCCAAATCCTATCATTTTATTAACAAATAAATTATTTTTGGGTTTTATTGGTTGAAATTGGAAAGTATTCAGTTCGTATTTGTGTAGTCACTGATTTATATACAGTCTATTTACTGCTATTGACTCGTGATTGTTTACTATAATGATTTAGGCAACACGTGTTTTCGAATACGGACGGAATAGTTTCCAATTTGAAAAAAAATAAAACTCAATATTAATTTATTTGTAGATAAATTGATAGGTTTTGGCTTCGATTTTATTTTTGAAATATCTTTTAAAATTAACCTATCAGAAAAGCAACTATACGATATCCGGGTCATTTATGTTTTGCAAAATAAAATATGCAATGTTACCAGACCCTATAGCCGTGGTCAAGGCGAGGAGGGCCTGGTTCATGCGAGACTACATTTGGAGATGAACTGCCGTACAATGTCTCACACTAGACTGTCGAATGAGTGGTTGTTTGGTGGTGTACCAAACTGAAAGTTAAAGGTTTAAATTGATTATGCAGTTGCAACAAAACCGGGACGAAAGAACAATAATCATTCAAAAATATATAAATTTGCATTTTGTTATAGACACTGACATCTAACACTTAACACAAATTTAACTTTGGAATAAACAGGTAGCATATTTATCCATTTAGTTTCAGGAGGTTTTCAGAAACAATCTATCGTTTGGGCTGATTTTCTTGAAACAGTTTATCCCTTTAGAAGAACTATTATTTAAAACCCGGTAACCCAAGACAAAGGGAAAGTAAAAAAATTACTCCCACTTGGGTTAGGTTAGGTTAAACACAACTTCCTGTCTCAATCAATAATTGAATGTAATCGTTGTCGGCGATATTGTTAAATGATTCACTTACTCTAATATACCGTTTGTTCAGTCTAACCAACAAAAGCAATAACTTGTAATAACCTCATCAAAATTACACTTTACAGTATCAAGCTATTTTCAGCTTTCTGCTGTTTAACAAATGGTATGTTAGTGTCCACTATATTCTTTATAATGACTACGTCCGTACGAAGGGGCATAACTGTCATTTTATGTAATATTATAAAAATACTGCATGTTTGAAAATGAAACATAATGATTTGTCCGCTCAAGACTTTTGATTTTTGTGCAACCTCAATTGTGGAAAGCCGCCGACAAATCTTATCCTGCCATGTTGCCTGTGAATAACTGTAATGTGTCAAATACGAAAATAAAAACGATCGTTATATTTGGAACAGTTCTTAAGTTTAATTCAAACTTAATGACTGTGGATATCAGTTGCTATCAGTCCCAATACTAAGCGAGATCGAGTAGACTGATATAGCCCTAGCCACAATCGAATAGGATCAATTAATCTATTGATTAGAGTAGTTTTGGCAATAATTGTATTGTTTTTACTTTTGTGCTTTCCTGTATAAGGGCAGGTTGATGTGTTTGATGAATAGCATGAAGCCGCAACTCAAATCGTGTTTAATTCATCCTTGACAAAGAACCGTTATCGAACTAAAGAAAACAAAAAACATGGCTGGCATTCACGGTGAAGGGGAGATAACCCTGACATGTAGCTGAAAGTTGTGAAACAGCATCGCCATGTAACTTGTCTCATCTGACTGTCGAAGGAGTGTTTGTTGGGTGTTATGCCGACTTGAGCGTGAACAAGTTGTATGTGATTAGGCAGTTTCATTGGCAACATATACTACAGCGGGAGATATGACTAAGGCAAGCCGTTTTATCACTTGTACCTTTATTCTACATATGATGAATTCTTTTCCACATATGTTGAATTCGTTTCCACATATGTTAAATTCTTTTCAACATATGTAAAATAAATGACTTTATTCTACATATGTGGAAAAGAATTTTACATATGTGGAAAAGAATTTTACATATGTGGAAAAGAATTCAACATATGTGGAAAATAATTTCCCATTAATTGCTTATTTTACAAAGGTTGAAAAAGAATTGAACATATGTGAAAAAGAATTCGACATATCTAAAATAAGCCTTTATTCTACATATGTGGAAAGCCTTTTCACTTATGTAAAATAAAAAGTTAAGTTGAACTCTTTTGTAGATGTCTGAAATAAAAGCACACACGACCTCAATTACTGACTTATCCCTAGCAATAAATTTACCCAAAAAGTACAATCTGGTCGGAAGAAAATCCACCCTCTGCATTTCGAAAAGCATTTGTTACTTTCTAGCGAAGAATAGATGAGGGAAACTACAATTTCTTAATAGGCCTACATTTGCGACCGGTCCTGTAGAGAGCATTACTACGTTTGTCAATAAAGGGTAAGACTGCATTGACGATACCTGGATCTAGATTCGTCTGAGATATAGCCTATAAGGATTCGCCGGGAAAAAAAATGATGTAGACTGCATTAAAAATACTGAATAAGAATAAACCCGTCACTAAATTGATCAAATGTCTCGATGTGGAAGTGTGCCCAGCTGAGGCTAAACTTGCACAACATGTGGAATATATTCCAATATCTTTGCATTCGTCTTGCAATTTTTTACAAGACGATAAGAGCACAAATGAAGCTTGGATATCAATCCCTTTGCTGTGGGGAGAAATCATTTCTCAGTTTGGAACTCTTTTGTACGTATCTCAAAACAAGTTTATTTTACATAAGTGAAATGTGTGAAATAGTTAGGTTTTAGTGTTTTATTTTACTTACGTGGAAAAGAATTTCACATATGTTGAAAAGAATTCCATATATGTAAAATATTTTACACATCTGAAATTGTTTTTCATATAAGAGGAAATCTTTTCAACATAAGTAAAAAATAATTTTACATATGTGAAAAAGAATTGTACATAAGTAAATTAAAAGCAAAACTAAGTCGACATATTTAGAATAAAGGTAGAAGTTATAAAATGGCTTGCCATAGATGATGGGGGAACTTTATAGATGCCGACCAGAGCGGCTGCCTCGTGACTTCCTGGTTACTAAGTGATGACGCAGGTTTATCCCAAAGTGGTAAGCTGCGTACAAAAGCATATATTAAACACATGGTATCTGGCGTAAGACCACTATTATTGACTTCCGTTTTGTCAGCGTCGAATATAGTTCTTAATAAAATTAGTGTGTTGTCTTATTTGCTCTGGACTTGGAAATGTGTTTTTGGTGGAGTATTTGGTATTGGCGGGAAGTTATTGAGTGGAGGTTTCTGGTCGGTGTAATATTATAGTCTAAAAAGGTCACATTAAGGTGTATTTATCACCATTTGATGGAGGGGTGATTGGGCTGTTGTTTACATTCTGAGCCGGTTTGACACAGCGCCTATAACCGCCAGGCTCTGTAACTCAAGATTTTGCCGGTCATGGTCTGTCAAGATTTTAACTGAAAACTCTAAAAGGACAGATTAAAGTATGTGCCAGGAACTCCGACGTACACAAGCATACAGTTCGTGCAAGCATACATCTCGAGAAAACAAGTTCTTACATTAAATTTTCCGGTGATTTTCAATGCCACGGCTGTCAAACATTCAACGTGAACGTGCCATTGGCATACTGAATACAGGAACGTCGGCCACTGACGTTGCCAGGGTTATGGGATGTAGTCGACGGACTATGATCTTCGGACAAGCCTCCAACAAACTGACACCTCAGAATTTGCAGGAACTTGGTGCCATGTTGGTTCAATATGGCGACGCATCCCTCAAGCTGTGTCCAGATGCATCATTTAATCCATGAGGAGACGTTGCGTCGCAGTTGTGAACGCTAATGGAGGGCATACGCGCTATTGACATGCTTTCATCAAGTTGTAACTAACCATTTTTCTTACATTTTCCGGTGG
>JAVFBW010143719.1:0-32676 GCA_034783835.1 Mopalia ciliata | reverse complement strand
CAATTGATACATGCTAATATTCCTATTCAACTGGACTTTTTTTTCCTACCAACTCACTTGAGGTGATTTCCTATTTTCTACAGCAACCAAAAAACTTAGAGAAATTGCATGTTTTTTATCTACTCTCAACAACTGCCAAAGCTACTGTAGCAGATCTGTTGACAGTCTGATCTTTTGGGGCCTCTTGATATTGCATAAGACGCCCCTTAAATCCAACCAACAGTCTTGGAATACAAGTCATAAAACCCTAAACAAATAATCAACTTTTAAGCATAAATTGGATTTGGAAAAAGCCTATAAAGGAAAAACAGCTGATTTTAATCAGCCCTATTTAATGAATCTGATACTCTTGTTTACATTGTATGTATGTTTATTTTCCATGATGGTGCTTAGAAAGTTTAAACAGAAATTTCAGATTCCAGAATTAAGTAATTGAAAAGGGCAGCCTATAGGTCTCCCCCTTATGCTGCTGATTTCGGCTTCACATTCCAATACACACCACTATTGCTTCTGAACTTAAACCATTCTATTCTAGAAATACTGCATAAACAGTATACATTTACATTTACATAATTTTATCAATAGTTCTCTCTGTAATGTGGTGCAAAGATTAAATATAATTCATGTAAACTGACTGTAGAATTTTTTCCTGTAAATGATCCATCAACTAGTGTAATTTAAATTAATTTTTTTTAAATTTCGTATATATGTGTATATAGCATATTATTTTTATTTATGGAATGTCTTTTTTTGTGATTTTCAGGAGAACAGAAAACTGAGGCACCATCCCCGAGTACTTCACCAAGGGAGGATGCACATGTATGTGGAAGGTGTCGAGCTGAGTTTTTGGAGCTCGCTGAATTTCTAGCACACAAGAAAACGTGCACACGAAAAAGACTTGTAGTTTTATTTGACGAAGACGAAAAACGAGAAAATATGGAGCACCCATCTCAACGACCCCGATTGTCAAACCCAAATGACGATGCAGATAGCACTGGTGAAAGGAATAGCATAGATGATGATGTTGATGATTCAATGTCGGAAAAGTCTGACGATGACGATGATGATGAGAGTCAAGAAGGGGGACCACCTACACTAGTCAACGGAATTCACCATTCTGATGATTTGGATGAAGACGAGGAAAAATTATTAAATAAATACAATTCTATAATAGACAAATCTAGATTAAGTGCATTAAAGGCAAGTCTACCTCAGCTGACCTTGCCTTTGAATCCTTTCATGCAAACAGACAATTCCAATGTAATGTTAGAACCATTATCAACCACAAAAGCAGCAGTGGCCCAATTCGCTGAAAACAATCTACCATCATCAGATATTGCTGTTCTGCATTCAGCTTTATATAGTTTACAACAACAACAATTGGTTCAGTTGCAATTAATTCAACAGCTGCAAGGCCAACTTCTCTTAGGAATCAATACATCAACAACTGTCCAACTGCCACCTATGCCCCCAACCCTAACCCCACCATCTTCAGGTTCCATGGGCCCCATCCTACCCCCCATGCAGCCACCTTCAGCCTCCCCCAATCCCACCGCTGCCACCAATCCTGGTCTCCCGGAAGCATCCGCCACAAACCAGAGCAATCCTTCAGCTAATGTGAGTGACGAAAAAATGGATGTGGAGATGTGCAAGAATGAGAAACCATGTTTTCTTGGGCCATCTCACAATGGTACCAAAACTCCATGCAGCGAATCAGCATTGAAGAGTCTGGAGATGTCCTTCTCTGAGGATATGAAGGGTTCTGGTTCAGCACTCCTCTCTTCTTCATCTACACCTTCATTCACCAGTTACCCACAGTTCAAAACAGGTAAGCCATTTCCTCCTGATACTTTGAGTTATGAGAATCCTTTAAAATCTGAAACACAAGTGTCCTTTTTTTTTATAATTTGTTAAAGTTGAGCACATAAGAAGATTGTTGTTATGACATGTATATGCTACCTATGGAACATACTTGCTTTAACAAGAGAGTAAATTGTTTTAAGTATCATGGATTTTGTAATTAAACAAAAATGAAATACATCATATAAAATAATTAGATTTAAGTTAAAAACTATATTCATTGATTGTATGCATTAAAACTGTTACAATGGCTCAACGATTTGATGACAGATTGAAGATAATTTGAAATGAGGTTCAAATTGTGTAAATGGGTAGTCTCTTGACCTTTTTGTTAAAAATCCAATGTCAAACTGACACTTGATTGTCGTGATTGTTATAGCCTCATTTGTTTGATGAAGTGAATTCACATGATCAAGGACCATCATACAGTTTTCTTCTATTTATGTTTTTAGTTTTTTTTTTGTTTAATGCGTATTTAAATTTTTTTATCATTCATCAGATTGAGACTCTTAAGTTTGTTTCAAATCTTTTTTTTTTTCCCCTTTGCGACTTCAAACAAAGGTATCCCTGTAGAGTTTGAGCAATATTTATAGTTTTATCTTGACATTATAATGGATACAGGACAAGTAAGCCCTTTATTCACATTTATTTGGTTTATTGTGTTAATTGAGATTAGACAATTACATTTAGGGAGGTATTTAAATTAATAGATTGTTGATATGTAATCTTATGTAATACATGACTTTTTCTGTCTATGGCTTATAAGGCATCTGCTGCTTGATATGGTATGTGTAAAATACAGCATTGTTCTGTACACATCATCTCAAAATAGAAATGTGCCAAAAAAAAAATCAGCTAAACAAAGCAAAGATTTTAAATTTTTTAAAAATAAGTAGCTAATACAAAAAAATTAATTTGGCACATCATAAAATTAATTAAACCACCTCAAGTGAAGAGTTAGGTCTTAATCAAAGAAACTTAAAATATAAATACTCATCCAATATTTAAAAAATTATATATGTTACTTTAAAACATTTTTTTTAGTTTTCAAAAGAGATTTTTAAAGCAGGAGTCAGATCATTATAATTTGGAAACAATCACCTTTTGAGAAATAAAAATTGACACTGATGTTATTTGAATCGAACTGTGTGGAAGAGAAAAGTGTGTGTTGCTGTATTTCTATTGATTAATCTCCAGCAGTCTCTTTGCTTTTCGGTGAGGAACAACGTTTTGTGATAGGGCTGTTTGAAATAATTAAGGAGCTGGTAAACTTTTATTATGGGAAATTGACTTTAAATGTTTAAGAAGAGATTGTTGGAGATAGTGTGTTCTGATAAAGGTATCTGTTCTTGTCCCAGCTCATGTTGATCTAATAAACACAGCTCGGGGTTTTCAACCCCGTTTCTTGTAGAATCCTCCCAGGTGTTTTTGTTTTGTGGGGAGGGAGGGGGATTTGTTTATACCTTGACAAATCTCTGTTGTTCCATCCTGCTGATGTTCCTCACAGTTATCGATCCCCTGGATATAGATATATCTTTTTTTTTCGGGAGAGCAAGTGTGGGAAAATTGCAGAAAAAACAACAAGAGCAGTTCTTGTATCAAAAATATCCATGCTTTAAACTTAAAACGACAAATTCCAAGAAATCTTTACCTCAGGTTTTAAATCCTTTCTACCTGTGTTGTGCTTTCTACTCAAATAAAAAGTAATCTCTATCAAGCTACTTTGCACATTTTTCTATTAACCTCAATTTTGCAAAAAATCCACAGCCATGCCTGTCTATCCCATCCATCCAATACCTCAAACGCATTATGGCACTTTATTATTTATCTATGTGTTTTGCTTTTGTTATTCTTTCAAATATTTACCTGATGTGTAAATCTCTTCTAATTAAAATTATTAACACATCAAAAATCAGGCAAATAACTATAAGCTTATATATATATGTATATATACATGTATCTTTCAAAGACATATTCATTTATTAATCCCTGTATCTCGAAAATACTTATATGTAGGCTGATTTTTTCATAATCCATGCTAAATATATCGTTAATTACATTTTTTAACACCATTTTATACACCATACTTATGGTAATTACCTTCACTCGAGATGTATGTAGGTTACCCATAACACAACTTGAGATTAAGGTTTATTTAGAAACTTGTCTCTGGGAGTTATCTAGAACATTAGATGATTTTTTGATTTTAATTGATTTACATCCCTGTGCCAGTGTGACTGCTTTTAGAAATATATAAACATGTATCATTAAATTTATCTCTGATCTGACTTTGTTGAGATTCACATACCTGTAGTTATTCAAGGAATCTTTGCTCACACCACAAAGTCTTTCAGGGGGCATCATATCAAATTTACTTTAATATTCCCTCAACATATTTTGGAGTCAGTTTTAGATTACCTCTTTTAATGAACATAATTTGAAGCTTTAAATGTTTTCAAACAAACCTAACTTACATAAATAGGTTGTGAATAGAGTGCTATGTAGAATATTTATTTTAAAACTGTATATATATATATATATATTTAATTGTACAGTGTTTAATTGTCTGTTATTATCAGACTTTTGTTTTACAAAAAATGAATACATTTCTATATGAAGTGGCATCTTTAATTTTGATCAACTGTTTTTACTTTACTTAAAATTATAAAATAAATTAACTCAAGTCTTGTGTGTAAATTGCCAGCTTCCTCTTATTATAAAATTCATTTCAAAATCAGCGCATTTTTAAATTACAGTAGACAAAATAGCTTTTTGCTTAAAACCACTTATGCTGTGAATTCAGGTATATAGAGACTAACAGATAAGAGCGATTCTTTTTTTTTTTTTCATTTGAGCATTAATATAAATCTTTTGAAATAAACCATAAATGAACAGGAAAAGTGAACTTCATTGTTTCTGTATTTTATCAGTTTTCCTGTTACTGAAGAATAACAATATGGATATATATTAACATTGAATTGCATTTATATCTGCGTTTTACTTACCTTTGTCAAAATACATATGTCTTATCTGTTGATATAACGAGCTTTACTTCCTGTTTAAATTTAACATTTGTTAAAAACAAACTAATTTTCTACACGAGATGGTTGATTAAACAAAATTCATAAAGTGATGCAAGTCCTTAGACTAAAACAAAGCAATGTGGGACATATTTGAAATTGTCTAAGTTTGTGATCTTGTAGCTTAACATGTTAACTGATTATCCCTTTATGATGACTTGACAAGAAATTATGGAATTTCTCTGACCTCTTCCTAAATCCAATATTGGGTCTTTAGCTTATTAGGCAGGATATTTTCAAATAATTAATGCGGCTTTGGCTTTTGAAACTGAAATGCTGCGAATAGTTACAGACTAGTGTAGTTTATAACATACAGTTCCCATCCGATGCTCTCCCTTGTTATACTAACACCCAGTGTTCCGTAAAATGATGCGTGAAACATAACAGAGGCCGGTCAGGAAGATATGTTGGTGTTTGATTATGATCATTACATGTTAAAACCTTGTTACTGATCAAATCAATTATTCTTTATTATCAATAAGATTGGCCTATCCTGTAATTGGACAAGCAAAAACCTGTTTCAGAAATTAATTTTTTTGCCCCATGGAACAATTATAGTTGGTTTTATGTCAGTTTATCTCCTTACAAATCAAGGCTGTCAAGATTGAGATGTGAATTTGTCCACATCTGGCAATTGTCGAGAGGCAGAAACAAAAGATGAATGTCAGTTCTTAGCTTCTGTACTTTTGTGTAAGGTGGCCTTGACTTGCCATGTGTCACTGGAGTCTGATTCAAACACATTGCCTTTGAATGTATCAGCCTTCTATATATAATTTTTGAATTAATGTTAAATTTAATTTTTTTTACATATGTCTAGACTTACTTTTGTACTTTTAATGTATAGTTTATAGAGCTTTCTAAACTATTACAGCTTAACCCTTGTCCATCTCATGCTTAGCAAATTGCTAATATATTTATATTTTAAGTCCAGATTTTGTTAAGAGTAGGAAGAGAACAGTATTAATATGGCAAGAAATGATTTATTCTAATGTAACATAATCCCTGGTATTTTTTAGGGCTAAGTAGGGTAAGAAGACTTAAATCCTTTAATCCCCCATGTGTGTTAATATCAGGGTCATATGTTGTTATTATCATACGGTGTTATGAACTATTAAGGCCCCGGGGAATTTTGTTACTGACACGGAGAAACTTCTTAAAAGTCCCCTGACACTTGGCTCAATTCTTTGTGAAGGATTAGATGCAATTTATAAATCAGATATGCCAATCTCTGTTATAACTCCTAAAAAATAAGGGTTTTCCTTTTTTAGGGGACACATATTTCAAGATGTTTTTGACATCCAGCAGAGGGGGCAAATGAGGAGGGCTTATAGGCTAGGGTTGATTATGTCATTAACGTGCCCTATCTAAATGCAGACAGGCATCAGGCTGGGAGGTGGAAGGGTTGGGGGGGGGGGGGGGGGGGTAATATAACCAAACAAACCATGAAAGCTCAGTCTCTCTTTCACTTAAGATGCTCTGCCCATATCAATTTTGAGTCGAAAAATTAATATGACCAGACAGAAGGATCGTAAATTCTGAATCATAAATCAGTTGGCTTTGTCTGAATGTCAGTTTTGACTTGATTTACATCTGGTATTTTCCTCCCATTAAGACGGCTGTCTTGACAATGTCCTCTGAATGATGATATCTTTGAAATCCCCTATATCTTTTGAATCCAACAAAGGCAAGTGATCTTCCAACTGTCTCTAATTCAGCCAGGACATTTATCTCTCATCCAATGGCAGATTCAAAAACTCCAAATTGTTATTATTCTAATTTATGAAATGATGCTACCATAGAACCTTCACCTGACTTATTTTATTTCACTTTTCTATTTTACCTTATAAATCACTGAAAATTTATTTATTCCTAGAATTTGAGCTCAATATGAAGACCAATGGGGTTTGTGAATAATCAAGCAAAAATAAACAGAGATTTTAATCATATTCATTCATATGCCAGCTTATTGAAAGAATATTAAAACCAAAATGTCAGTGAAAGATTAGAGGCCTCTATCTTTATATTTTTTCCTACTGCTGCAAATTGACTATGTTTCGGACGCTATTGCTTCAGGCTACAATATTCCCCAAAAATTATTAGATTCTTTTTACCTAATCTCATTATTATTTTGCCTCTAGGATTATTTTCTTTCCGCTCTGACCTTGGGGTGAAGTGCATTATGGGCCAATTCTATTTGCTATGACCTTTGTCTTCGGACATCTTTATGGCAAAATTTAATCAACCTTTTATAAGATGTGTGTTCTGGTTATTTATTTGATTTTCTTAGATCTCCAGGGGTCGCCGCTTCACTTCAAAGGTCATACACTGTAGTTTGTCAATGTTGTTTCTTAATATTTTCTCTGTTGTTAGCTTAATCTCATTGATATCTCTCTTAGGATGTTATCAGAAAAATATGTTCAATTTGATGAAACTCATTTAAACATGCTGTATAGCAGAAATTGATGCACATATTTGTATCACACAAACCAATTTAGTTCTCTTCTTATTTTTAAATTGTAATCTCTAAATTATTAAACACGAAAAAAAAAAGAGACACAACAAAGCCCACGTCTTTATTTGCTCACGTATTCTCCTGGGGCATTGAACCCTCTCAGGGGAAGTGAACGTGTGCCCCTCACAATATACAACTTTATCCCTTTTTTATGCTCATTCATTTGCTGAACATTACTGTCAATAACACAAGCAGATGTAGGGTCGGTATTCGACAAGCCCTTGTTAGAGTTTTCTCCCTTTGATGTGCCCTCTTCAAAGCTGAAGTTAGGCGATGAAATGTGGCTTGGCATATGATAAAATATTATTTTATAAGCGCTAGCAAATAAAGCCACAAGCCTATGTTTCGACTGCAGTCTGAGCTGCATTCGGGGAACTGTTAGCAGACATTTCTCCCTATTGTGCCGAGGCCGGAGTTATGTGGTCGTGTATAAACTTGTCATTATTGCTATTTAGGTTATTACGATAGAGCTGCCTCGGAGCACTTGGATAACATGGCCAACATAGCTGAATAAAAATTCTATCGATGAATATTTTGATCCACATGGACACCTGATATTTCTGACACGGCATATCAGTGGCCTTAGCGTAGACCCAACAGACTTACACGATGAACTCACGCAAATATTGATAGCATCCCTGGATTTTGGGGGATAATTCTCGAGGGGAGGGCAATATTCGAACCCTTCTAAGCAAGAAAAATGAAAGAATGTAGATAGCAAACAATTGGCTGAGTCAACAAAAGGCAAAATGCTTAGAGGATCAAACAATATAAGACAATAATCTATTTTTTTGTTGAGCTTTGCCCAGGTGTAGCGGCTTACTTCATACCTGTTTAACTCCATGGACACTCGCCTCCTCTAAAAACTCTTCCCAGTTTCGTTTAAACAGACATCTATTGAGTAATATAGGAGGTTTTTCTTTAAACGTTGACAGAAAACAATTTGCATACCCTAATCTGGACTGGAACCCAGCCACCCCGGCTAACAAGGACAACATTCTATAGATTAAACCATATCAGGTTTTGAAAGAAATTGATGTGTAGGTAGGACTTGAGGCAAAATAAAGTGGCTTAAACCTAGTTAACATCCTGGCATTCCAATCTATCTTCATATATATTTACATGTATGATATATTTTTTGATGTGCTCCTTTCATTCCAATCCATACTTTTGTTAACTTTTAAAAACAATCCCCATTGTGTCATCTTTTATCAGACAATTATGGAAATAATATTGAATTGATCTATTATTGGTATGCTATATTGGGGAGATAATGACCAATATAGAATCACTACCTATAGAGGAGCATATTTATTCCAAAAATATTTCACCTGCTTATTTTAATTTTTGTCGTAATCTTCACGGGATCTCATCTCATTTCGTTACGCTTGAGCACCTTCAAGTGTGGCTATCTTACAATCTCCTCAATTTACATATTAAATACAAACAACAGCACATCCCGAGTAACTCGTTTTCAATTAGTGTGCTTAACGAGCATTGCTTTATTATCAGACTATCATTGGTGAAATACCACCCTTTTATATGACAGGTGTAACTTTGAGCAGAATGACCCATATTCTTTGCATATTTAGCAGCTTGTTTTTTTTTCTGAACTAAAGTTTAAGGAGTTTTCTATAGCTAAAATTTTCCTTGGTTCATTGTTGTTAAAATATTGTCCGCTATTCCATTTTGACTTGTACCTCAGCAGTGAGAGAGAGGGTCTGGGACATGTGACCAGGGTTTGTTATCCAGTTAATGTACCCAGTATTTTAGTGTACACTTATACTGAGAGGGGCAAGGGTATGGAAGACAGACCTCTGGTCACAAGGTCTTAGTTACAAACTTCATGTCAAGAACTTGAGTGTGGTCAAATATCCATAACATTTTATGATATGCTGTACTATGATATATTTGAAGTTTCCATGTATGTTCTGTTATTTTATATAAATTACTAATTTATTGATCTTTTTTGTAAGTTTCTAAAGAAAAAGAAAAATTAGGATTGAAATTTGACATGTGAGGTTTTTTTATGTATCCTCTTGTTTGGGGATGTCACTGGTTGATAAATATCACATGAAGTACAAATAACTCAATCATGTCCTCTTTAATTACGCTTTAAACGCATCTTGCACTATGTTTTATAAAAATTTCAATTCACGCTCATCCTAGTGTGAAATTTGAAATCAAAAAGTAATAGGTGTTTGGTTTTTAAAAATAGAAGTAAAATAGCCTGATGACGGAAGGAAGCGTGATATGATCTAATATGGGATAAAGCATCACTTTGAATTTTTTGACAACTTATTTGTTTACTTTAATCAGACAGCCGCTTTCACCTTTTTGTAGTCAAATAAAATAGAAGCCTTCCGGTTAATGAATCATCAGATTTTAATTTTGTTTAAATCAAACTACGCACACCAACACACGTTCAAGCAAACTTGATAATATAAAAATATTTATCTAATTGCAAAAAAATGTCAAGCTATTAAAGATGAAGAAAAGAGATTAATAGTATCTTATCATAAATCTGTGATTTTTGATTCAAATTTATAACCTACCAGATAATGACTATTCTCCAACATTTTAATATTATTTTTTGGCTCCACTTTTTTCCCCTCGGGATAGGTAATATAGAAAAAAACATGTAAATAAATAGTGTACTTAATGAGCCTGGGCTGGATGTCAATTTCGCACCTCCATAACTCTTTTTTATGCCCTCATTGACTTCTTAGTTGTTCACCGGTTGTATTTTATGAATGGACATAGGTATGGGGTCAATAAATGCTTTGAATAGCATAGCTGCATATGACTTATAGGTCATAGGTCAGCCATTTTGTTTAACTCTCCTCTTGTTTAAGAAGAAATATTCAAAATTTTAACAAATATTTGACTGATTTTAAAACTGTTGGAGATGTTAGCTTATATATATATGTGCTTTAGCTGTCTTGATTACTCCTAAAAATATGTTCCTTTTCACCGAACATATTCAATAAGCTTATATAATTTCTTTTAAATTTTGTTATTTATCTCTGTTCTAAGAAATGTTTTTTTTTTAATAATTTGCCAAGAATTTGACTGAAGGATTTCTTTAATCTTGTTTTATCACAAATTTTGTGGATAAATGGGCTGAAGTGCTGGGATTTTCATTGTTATAAAAACTTATCGGGTTGAGAGTTTTATTCTGATAAATGATTTTGTATTTACCTTGGCATTGGTCCAAGGGTTACGAGACGAATGGCTGAACTTCATTGGCTCTCTCTATCCCCATCTCGCCAAGTGATCCACCAATGATATCTATCAGAGGAATGATCTTGACACATCCTTTGAATCGCGGCGATCTTGTTTATGAATTGCGGCTGGTAGAAATCAACTTGTACTGATATGTCACAGGTGATGAATCCACATATAGCCTAATGTTGTTACAACAACAACACATTGGCTAGGCAGACATCAGAGTTTACAACTTCCAAAGTGCAAAGTTCAGTTGAGATATTTATTTGACAAACTTATCACACGACCTCATCACCCTCATTTGTCTTTACCCCGTTAATATTTGAGGCCAACTTTCACAAAATATCATTGGATAAAAATAGCTTCAGACAAAATATGCATTTAGAATTACCAGTAAGGCTTTAATACATGGCAGCATTTTATCATAAAACTTAATTGTTTCTGTTGAAGTGGCAGTCTTCTGTATCTGACCTGTAATTACTATGTGATAGACACATGGGAAATGTCTTCTGTATCTGACCTGTAATTACTATGTGATCGACACATGTGAAATGTCTCCTGTAGGCTATATGGTCAGTAATTAGGCCTACTGTAGAAATGGCACAATGTCTCTTGTATATCGTCTCTAATTACTGTAGAAATGGTGCAATGTGTCCTGTATATCGTCTCTAATAACTGTAGAAATGGTGCAATGTGTCCTGTATATCATCTCTAATTACTGTAGAAATGGTGCAATGTGTCCTGTATATCGTCTCTAATTACTGTAGAAATGGCGCAATGTCTCTTGAATATCGTCTCTAATTACTGTAGAAATGGTGCAATGTGTCCTGTAGATTATCTAGAGCTGGTTGCTCGAAGCACTATTAAATTTAATCCTGTATCATGACATCACACCATGTTGTAGGTCTATCTCTAACCTGGTATTAGTGATTTAATCTGGTGTTAGCAACTAATACTCTTTCGAGCAACTGTGTGCAACTGTGTAAGTGACACAATGTCACCTGTATATGGTCTGTAATAACTGTAGAAAGGGTACAAATTCTCCTGTAAAGGCTATGGTCTCACTGTGTAAGTGACACAATGTCATCTGTATATGGTCTGTAATAACTGTAGATAGGGCACAAATTCTCAACTTAACTTAGTTTTCATTTATGATTATAAACAATTTTACGGTAAATATTATTTGCCCTTTTAAAACCCTGTTAGATTAAACTTACTGCATGGCATGCCCCTGTATCGAGAGCTGAAAATATTTCTTAAATATATCAAACGAAATATAATATTAAAGATGACAGGGGGAATATTTAAAGGTCATTAATGTTGTATGTGGTTCATTTCTCCAGTAAATCCATGACAAGTAGACTGATAAGAACATACATACAATAAACAACACAATTTAAGGCTTTGTCAGGAAAATGACGAATTATATTTGCTGGATTGAATTTTGACAAGCGCTAGAGAAAACATCAGCTTTCAATTTAGGTGTCAAAAAATTTCAAACAACTTGATTAACAGCCTCTTAGCCACCCATTCATTTGTTTAAAGAATAATATAAACTTGATCATTTTTTATCTTCATTAACTATTTACTTTTCTTTCTTTTACCCATTTATCAACAGTTTATAAACATATTTTTAATTAAAAAATAATACTTTGAATATGGACTGATTTAAGAATTTATTTTGTACCATATATTGAAGTCATGTTTTTCAATTATTTGGAATAAAGTATAAAAATTATCTTCTTTTTCTTTTCGTAAAACTTCACCTCTGACCTTCACAGGAGTCCATCCGAAATCTGTCAAGTGGATATTTTACGATTGATTTGTTTTACTATGACAATAATTCTAAATCTTTAATTGAGCTTTTTATTGAAATATTAGATGGTTTGATTGTGTGGCCATTTGATATTAACTCAAGCGTTATAGTGCCAGGCAATGTGATGTCGATATTAAAGTGTCTTGGAATATTCAGCCAGGCTAAAGAGAAGAAAAAATCTGAACCGTTCTAAAAGATTGTTTTCAACATGTTCGCCTTATGATTCATGACATGTAGCATGAGGAAGGGAGGATTCTCAGATCATAATCGCCCCAATGCATGTCATTTCTCAAATTAATTGAAAGATCGGAAAGGGAAGTGGATAGCCAAAGTAATATGGCCTCGTTGACATGAGAGATTTAACTAAGAGAGCCGAGAAGGCCAAAGATACCTCTTTATAATTGATTAATGCACACAGTTTTTATTATTTTTTTCTCTTTCATTATCTAATTTTTGTTTAGTGCTCGTGTCGAAGATGGATAGCACATTTCCATCTTGCTGACTTATGACACAGCCAAATTGGGGGTTAAATCCTGAGCTGTTGTCAAATCAGGAGAAAATGTGCAGAGAGATGAATTATGATGTGAGAGAGATGAAGATTTGACAGCTTTTCAATGCCAGGTCCTCTAGTAATGCGTTGATTTCAATCGCCCAATCCTTTCTCCTTGCTTCCCCATTATGCCTTCTATTTCCTGTTTTAAGGGCTGATAAATCATGGGCTTTTTCATTGGGGTGCCATCTTTGAAAATGTCCTCCATTGCTCTCGAGTCATAGGTCATTTGACCCCAAGTAAATTTTTTTATCAGGCTGCCTGTGAGGAAAAATTGCTCCCATAAAATCTTGTATAAATGATAGAAAATTGAAGTCATCAATCGTGGGTTCCGCTGTTAGGATATCAGGATATCGATGATTTTCTCGAGGAAATTCGGGTCAGAAAATGAGCCTGAATCTTGGCCTGGAATTAACACTGGGGAAACAAGATGAACAAGCTTAGCTTCTGAACG
This sequence comes from Mopalia ciliata, assembly GCA_034783835.1. Lineage (NCBI taxonomy): Eukaryota > Metazoa > Mollusca > Polyplacophora > Chitonida > Mopaliidae > Mopalia > Mopalia ciliata. The sequence goes on along the minus strand of JAVFBW010143719.1, from coordinate 19,176 downwards.
GTGAAGGATTTTGAACTCTACACCCCGCCACTATAAATCCAGTGTCCCAATTAATTTTCCCTCATTTATCATGATAAGTCGCCTGAAAATATGACCTTTATGTAACAAAGTCCCCAACAGATAGGACGTTGTGTTAATTATGCTTTTCCTTTTTTTTTTTTTCACCTAGCCTATTTAAAAATAGTGATAAATTTTGTGAAATTGACATGTCAGAGCTCTGTTCAAATTAATCATTGGCTTCCATAATACTTGCCTTATTTTCCTATTTTGTCCTAAAATATACATTTTTCCAACAGGAAATGATATAGCAAAAATAAACATAAAACACCTCTCATTTTAAAAATGTATGTTTTCTGGCAAACAAATTACATCCTATAGAAATTGGACAGTCATATTTTAATGAGTGTTTTTACAACATGTCGTCATTACTTTTTTTATTTATGATGTACCGTAGTTCTTTCTAAATTAAAATTAACTTTGATACTATTTGAACAATTTGACACAAATGTGGGTGTGGATTCAGCTATCACTTTGAATATAATGTGTTAAAGGTCTGTATAGGAAACCAACCCACATGTTTAGAGATAATATTATTTATATTTATTTATATATATATATATATATATATATTTTTTTTTTTTACACAAAACTAGCACAAAGATCACTCCTGATTTAACAAATATGTGTCTGAGTAAATGTTTAAAATGGTGTTAGTTAGTATTTATAGGTACATTTAGAAATATTTTACTAGGTAATATTACAAGTTATATGTAAACTTGTTAATAAAGTCATTGGCATCTTCTTCCAATGCTAGCTTTATGTCTGAATCATGTAGCTGGTTTGATGCATCATTTGAAAGAAAACAGTGTTGATAGAATTTGGAAGTGTCTTGGTTGGAAATAACAGAGGATGACTGTAGTGGTTGTTTGATAATTTGCTGGGAACAATATTTGATGTTGTATTGAATACTCCAGGCACAGAGGTGTTAAGAAAGCTACAACAAAACACAAATTGACAAGTATCTAACAGGAGAATAATGGCTGGTGTTTATGTCAGAGACTTTGTTTAATGAATCTCTCAGCTTTGTGATCATCAGGTTGAGGGATACCTTTGATGTAGATTCGTTTAATTGATCGCCCTGTTCTTTCTTGTTTAATGGGACCATGTCAGCCTCCCCAAACAATTTGCTTTGATTAAACATTAAATTTTCTCTCCAAGCTTTTTAAACAAGCAGAAAAAGTGAGAGTAAGTACTTTGATCCGAGGGCTATATAAAGGTCTTTTGCAAATTTTTATAGGAATTTCATGAAATATTTCTTGTATTGTTGCGTAATGATGTTATTCAGCCCATTAATCTTTATAATATCTTTAGAAAGCTTCAATACTTGTTCCCATTCCACTGTAGAATAATGTAATACTTCTGAAACATTTTTAAAATAATATTTATGGAGAATACAAAATTCTGTTCCTTTTTGCGATATTTTTAAATCCCCTAAAAGCCTAATTGTTATAGTTGTGTTATAGAGTGCTGGCCTGAAGACCATGGGTGGGATTTGGTTTGTTAAGAAATTCTCCAGGGCTGTGTTGTATCATTTTACAACATTTGTCGCTGCCACCCAGATTTTTGTATAAATATCTGCTAAGGGGGTAACGAAAAATTATATTCTGTATAGAGTTGAGTGGCTGGTTAGTGTATTTGTGTTGTGAAGCAGACATGTACTGCTACTGGTGACCTGCAGTCAGGCTGTCCTTTTTAGCTGGTCTTTTTTAAACATAAATAATTGTCTAGTATCATGTGATCAGACTGAGTCTTAACCATTTACTCTAAGATTATGAATTTGTCAAATGAAAAAGTCTCTAAAATAATAAAAAAAAGAGATATTTTGACAATACAGAAAGTAAAGCTTTACTTGAATGACACTAATCAATTATCTTATAAAACCAATAAAATAATTCAAATAAAATTAAGAAAAAAAAAACAAGCATCTAGACATGGTTACACACATTTGAAAATCACCAATTTGATTTCAGGTAATTTTTATTAAATCATAAATTTAAGCAGATCAAATTGCAGAATACTGAGTGAGTTTTGTACACTTGGTACATAAATAAGTCCCATCACCCATCATTAAATATCCTCATTTTAACTTTCAGATTCGCCTATACAGCATTGCTGCAAATAAACTTTCAGTTTCACTTTCAATATCTTAAACTTTCACTTTGTGTTCCTCTGTAGGTACATCGTCCTCATCCTCAGGAAAGTCCCCAAACCCGCCGTCACCAGCTATTGACAAGTCTCAGTTCGTTAGCGATGATCCTTTCTTCAAACACAAGTGTCGAATGTGCCACAAAGTATTTGGCAGTGACAGTGCATTACAAATCCATATACGTTCTCACACCGGTAAGTTTGATTGTCAGTTTCTACAAACCTATTCTCAACATGCATTATTCTACCTTCTCACATACTGATGAAATCATTGGATATATTGCCAAAAAACCAAGGCATTCAAAATATCAATCTTTATTTTAAAAGTCGGATGATGGAATATGAGAAAATAAATTGAGCTATATTTTCAGAAGCTGATCTGGTACAAAATGAATTCTTTAGCTTTTGAAATCCACCCAGCCTCACATTAACGCTCAATGATGATCATAATAGAGAGATAAAGTTAAAACTGTTTAATGTTCAGTACTGTGACACAGGCCATTTGGATGTTGACCAATTCCAAACACAGGAATCAGATTAGTTTCTAAATAAATTCTAAGAGACAAGTTTCTCAATAGATATATTTTTTAAACAGAGAGACACACTATACTTGCCTGATTTGATCTGCAGGACTCTGATCAACAGGGCCACTGCTCTGTTAACAAGGATGAGAAAAGAAAATCCATTTAGGGCTATACTCTCAAGGTTATAATATTTTCAAGAAACATTTTTTCAATTTACAAAAATTCTTGAAAAATGTTCCACTGATTCTAAAATATTTTATAAAGTAGATGTAGAATTGATTGGTGTTAAACCTGTTGTCCTAAGGTATTTACTGATATGAAGCTTAACAGGAAATATGCACAGTAATAGTACTGTGAAATTTGAAAGAAAACAAAAAATTGATTATTCTGTGTTAAGTTAGACAGCATAGCCAGACTGGGGAGTTACTCCCCTGGACTGGATTACTCTTCATCTCCTGGTCAGTCATGAGTTCAAATCCCATGTAAGATGCACACATATATTCCTGAAAACATTATCGCTTTAATGTACAGATAGGTTGAAATTATAGGATATGGTAGATATTGTGACAAAAATATTGTGTCTTTTATCCTAAAATTCTCCCATACCCCCAGAATATCCCAGAAAGCTTCAGTATCTAATGTGTCCAATTTTGGCACCAGTTCAGAACTTGCAGATGTTCAAAGACTAAAGAGGCCTTAAGGTTTTACAACACAACCTATTTACTCTAACTTGTCATGTTTACATGTTAATCCCTCCTAAAGTAAGCAATCTTAAAGGATGGCAAAAAGTGTCACCAACCATTCCACAGGTATGGCTAGATGCTCTTTGGAAAACGCAAATTAAACAGAAAACAAAAGAGATAAAGTACATGTTAAATTAAAATTTTACCTGTAAGATTTGATATACAGGTACAATACTTCGAAGGACAATTTTTAAACCTGATGTGTAAGAAGGTGCTTTGTAAAGATTATACAAGTTGGGCACATTTTTAATATTTGTATTTAAAGTTTCGTAAAACAATCAACACCAAGTGAAAACCAAAACAGAATGAAGGATGAGAATGACCAGTCAGTACAGATAATTATGTTTAAATTAATGGCATAGCAAACACTCATTAAAAAATCTGTTTCACAGAATTATGTATTCTAGATATTAGGTTAAAAAAATGCATTTAGACATGCTGTAGTATGCTTTTATTTTACCTATGTATCAACACCTATTTCTCCACAAGGAATGACTTGTAGTTCCTAAATGGGTTGGACTTAAACTAAATGTACTTGTTAAGTTCACAGCTATTGTGTTCATAAATTATTTTAAAACTGACAAGTTAAATTTAAAAATAAGTTTTTATTTGATTTTCATAATGTATTTATTGCATTTATTAATAATATAACATAAAGAATTATTTTTTGTATACAATAAATATTTTATAATGTAATTTAAAAAAAAAGATTTATCTCAAATAGTTGTTTGTAATATAGTTTCATTTTAAAAAATCTCTCTCTTGTTTTGATTTAGCATGAAAACAGTTTCTGTATCGAATTAATAACTATCTAAAATGTTTTTTCAGTGAAGTACTTTGATTCATATTTTCAATTAGTTTAAGTTTAAAATTTAAAATAAATTAAAATTGTTTTAATTCAGACTACTGGCCCTCCTGGTCGACACAGACTGAAAGGAGGTTCCAGACTTTCCAATTTGGTGAGACAATTTTCTTCTTATTAGCAAGCTTAGTCGTAATTTAAAATTTATTTAACTTTTTCTCTTTGCAAACCATTTGGTTTTTTATTTTGCTTTCCTTTTTTGCTTTTTAATATTTTTGCAAATTATTAAATCATTTTTTGTTTTTTGCCTTGCTTTTAGAATTTAACACAATTTCTTTAATTAAAATTTACACCATAATCCAAAAATAATCTTAGGAGAATTAATATGTAGACTTAAAACACTATTCTAACTTGATTCTATTACTAAATAATAGGCAGTAGAGTTAGCTTGTGATACTAAATGATTTCTGTTAACTTCGTATTGCTTTTGCTTTTCTAACAGTGATCGATTTGAATTAAACCATATCAAAACTGAATCTAAATAGCAATATTTATCATAACAGCTTAACACTTAAAAAATAAGGTAATACAAAATGTCAATGTATAGATGCAGGCCTTGAAAAATTTAGTTCTTTAAATATTTACAATTATACACATACCTAAAATTGCTTGTCAGCTGTGGGATGGATCAGTTAGTTCAACTTAGTTGTGCTTATTCCACCTATTTCTATCTAAAATATAACCATCTCTAATGTAAAAGTCTGAAATTTGTATACATTGACTGACTTGCACGATTGATCAAACATGTTTTGCATACAGACAAATATACATGGAAAAAATACTTGGGCATAAAATACAAAATAAACATCTTCAGGAAACGTTGTATTATTCTTTCATTTTTCTTACAACATATTTCAGTAATATTGGGGTTTTCCTTACACATGGGTCTCATTATAAATACTGTAAATAAAAGTGAAATATGACACACTGACAGACAATTTTGAAATTTAAAAAATTGAAGTAAGCTCACTGTGTTTATGAATTGTAAAGTGCTGCTTAAAAAGAAAGAAGAAGAAAACGACTGAAAGTCGATTTGGTAATCCAACAAATAGATAGCTTTATTGGAGCATCCAACTTGGTAAATACTAGAAGTAGAGAATATTTCAAAAGAAGTTAGGCAAATATGCGTTTTTTTAGATTTGCTAAGAGCTTATAATTAGCGGCTTTAACATAATTGGATAGCTATGTGCAATTCTAAGAATTTTGAAAATGTTTCGTTTGTCCAAGACAAAATGACAATGGGATGTTTTCTTTCCATGAGTGGAAAGTTGAGAGACATCTTAAGTTGTTTTTATTTGGGTTAGAGATGAAGAGAAAGATTTTGTGTTCTGGTCATAGTGTTTGTCGCCAGGGATTAGAGGTACCCCTCCCCTGGGGTAAATGGGGGCCAGAGGAAGTGATGAGGCAAGGGAATGCTAGAAGAAGCCTCTGGTGTATTCATTGAGCTCAGATACAGGTCCCCCTAACAAACCTTCTAATCTGTGAAAACTTAACTTGGTTTAGCTTGTGTGTACTGACAATTATTTAGCCGCTCATAGGTTGGTTGGAAGGAGACTCCCATCAAGTCACTGGGCTAGCAATACCCCGTGACCGACCCAAAGTGTCCCAACATACGAAACGAAGATTCTCCCTAATCGATATAGTTTATCTCTAGTCAAACCTCTAGGCTAAAACACCCACTTGTTTTATTTCCTTTCTTCTGCGATTTTCGAAAAATACACACGAAGTTTCCCAGCCACCTTAACCATAGGGAGCTAAATAAGGATATGTGTACATAGATCGGAATTCACTCAGTGTTCAGTATTCTCTCTTCACATTGTCTTTTCACATTCTCTTTACTTGGCACAAATATTCAATAGTGTGTATTACATTGTCTGAAACTGATGCACGTTTTATCAACAAGTTAGAAAAATTCAATGGTTTAGCTGAATAAATTTTAACGTCTTTTAGGGTACCAATATAATAGTGTGTTTGGTATGAACATAAACGTACAATCGTCTTGTGTTCATCCGGGAAAAGATTGATTTGTTATGTACTGAAGATAATACGACAAGAGAACAGCATATATAACTATTATATGCCCATATACGGAATATCCCAGAATAGTGGATCGATAAATCTTCAATATTGCCCTGTTTCTCCGAGAATGCTTTGCGGTTGGTCGGACTCTGCTCTGATATATTGACTTATTATCATGGAATTGGACCCATATAGAAAGCAGTATTATTTATTCGCTAGTTCTATAGTCCGTATGTCGATTGCAGACAGTCAATTTGTGTATTGTCTGTGACTGGAATTACTTGGGCTGCTCAATTTTATTGGCCAGGCAAAATCTGACACATTTGTAGACATCGAATGCATAATGCAAAGAGGTGATTTGTCGAGATGGAGGCTTTCTCCCAGAAAAGGCCAGGTCTGCTCCATAAGGCTGAAACTCAATCACATAGTGTAGATCTGTCCAAAGAAAAACCTATGAATGAGAGATTAGTTTGCTGGTACATGGTTTCCCAGCTTTGATTGCTGATTGATTATTTCTATATTGTATTAACATAGCATTGTCCGGGTAGGCGATTCAAGCATTTCGTTATGTGCTATAACACTGCGACATTAATGCTATAAGCCATTGTCTCTACATTTCCTACAACTAATAATCAGTAGCACCCTACACGATTATAGGCCTACCTGGAGTTTGAGGTGAGGCAATGTTGTCCTGGGGACAACTTTTATTGTGTATTATTTTGTGAAATTAGCGGCATAGGAATGAAATAGAAATATATTTCTATCAAAACAGCTTCTTTAATATTTCTCACGATGTTTCAACACAGTTACTAGTGTCTTTATCAAGTGTGTGTAAAGACACTAGTAACTGCATGTGTTGAAACGTAGTGAGAAATATTAAAGAAGTTTGACATCCATAAAAATGTGTTTTCACTTGTTTTGATCATCTACAACTTCTAAAATGCCACTTAAACAAGTAATATATTTCTAGATTGATGTAACAACTTAAGTTCGGATTGTAGAATTACCAGTTGAAACCCCAGTCAAATAAACAATCGGATTGTTGATTTCCATAAGTTTACAGTTAAGAAAAATATAGTATTTAGACCTGACTAAACGAAACTTACTCAGAGAAAAATAGGGCTTTAATAATGAGAATGTGTTACAGCCAGGATGTAACCAAGTTTGAATGTCTTACAGTGCATATAAGAAGGCTGGAAACTGTGTATTTGTTCAATCATGTACTACATTTACGTGACTCGCGAAAATATGTCATCACTAAAATGGGTCTTGGAAAGTTGAACTTGTTATAAACTATCATTTCATATCTAAATATCACACCCATTGCTAAATCGTTCCCATGTCATTGAGAGTAAAAAGTTAAACAAGTATAAACTCCACTAAGCGCGACCACCCAAGGAACTTTTTATATCTTTGTGTGTTCTTTAAAAATCCTGTCTGCTGAATTGGTCAGGCAAATTTGTTCCAAGCATAACAATAGTGGCTTTATTAGTTATCTGGCCACCGTCATAAAGATTAGGGATAGGCACTTTGGCGTCGATGTGGGGTAGATAATTTTCATAAAATGCTCGTATATCCAGTTAGGTTCTCGGTACATCATATCAGTGCCAGAGGAGAATTCAGCATTTCAGAATTTTATGTTTTTCCTGTAGTTCGACATGTGGACTCCATCAAAAACTTCCAACGGCATTATGACCATTTCATCTCAGGGCTAAATTAATTGTCCACCATATTCTCTCAAATGGGCTGTTTATGTTCAACAGGGGATTGATCAGAAAATAAATTTGGATTTGATAGAATAAAGTGCACTATTATTTGACAAAATGTATTTATACTACCAAGTGGTGGTGAATATCATTTGTCTCATGTGAAGGATAAGTTTGTTTGTTTGATTGGTATTTAACGTCGTACTCAAGGGTATTTCACTTATATGACAACGGACACACAGAAATAGCTTGAATGTTTCGCTTGAGTGTGAGTTGTAACAGACGATAAACCTCTAGAAATAATTGTCACGCTTTGAGGATACATACGAATTTAACGGTACGAGCTTCAGTTGATCAAATAGTAAATTTTATATTATATTTATCATATTAAGGAAAATTCAAAACCCTAAGCATCACTAATGTAACTTTCAAGAAATGAGTAGAGTAATTTTATTCATTTGAAGTCATTTTGCGGTACAGCTATACAGGCATTAATAGCAAAATTATGTACACATTTAAGCTATTGTAATATGTAAAAAGGTACATAGTAAGCCGTCATTAAAGAAGATTGTCCACCCAGGACTCTTTTGTGATGAGGAGTTAGCATTTTCCCACAATAGCCTTGGTGGTGTATGAAATTACTGTTTTTGAAACTTTTTTCTTTCTGGCATATTCTAGGCAAATTTGATACGTATTTTCCGCTTTCTGATTCTGGAGGTTAAAGTTCAGGAAACAAACGAACGGAGTGGAATTGTTAACTGCTGTGTGACCATTTGTTCTTTGGTTAAAAGCTGTATGCGGACACGTTCGTTGTTTAAATAGGATCCTGTTAATATCGGCCTGGTTGATTTGTGAAATTGAATATCGTCACTAGTGTGTGCTAGGGTGTAACTCTAAGGCCCGCTTTGTTTTTACAGATATTTTCTTTGAGAAGAAAATGTGGCGTTTTTAATATCGCCCTTTTACAAAGAATTTCTCATGATCTCTTATCACTTCTTTGACATTCCTCACAAAGGGTATTTTTACATCATCATAACGCATACACCACAGAGAACTTGTTTTCATCATATGGGTAACATATGCACCGATCCTCACCATGCAGACGGAAATCTTCTGAATTTGATATTGTAACCTTCAGGAAAGAACTGATTGAAGGGAGGGGGGTTGAGGATAGTAGAGACCGACAGGGCGTGAAAAGCACTCGTTAAGCCCCAGGATCCTTCCGTCGGGTCGCCCTGGGGTCGTGGTATTTCTTGGCGACCCCCAATAGTTACAGATCACAGTAGTTCAAGTGCTGTTGTCCCATCATCTCTTATTTCACTTAACAGCTGATCAGGAGTGGGAGAGGGTCCGATATACAGCTACCAGATCTGGCCTTGTGTACATAAATATAACCAAGTCAAAATAATCGGATAGATATATCAGTGGCACGTGGTATGCTCAAATGATCAGAGGAGTTTGCCTTTGATAATACAGAAGGGAAATAATCAGAGGCACGCCATGCCCTATTAGTATTGTCAAGGCTTTGAATAGCGGCGCTGAACATCTATAGCCAATAACCGTTCCTCCATCATCACTTCGTCGCTCAGACAGGCACAAAAACACAATTGGTTGAAAACTCCAGTTGATAGTCAGAATAAAGGGAATAGTATTTGAGTCTGTCTATTCTATCAGTGCCCTTCAACCCAGATTTCTTTACAGACCCTGTTTACTGATATATCGTATCCACCTGTGCAATACGGGCTGTCTACGGTGCTAGATATAGATGTAGGCAGCACAAATAGAAAAATAGATTAGCAAGAAATAGAATCTGACTCCTACCGAATGGAGCGAAGAGAACCCTTTCTAAAAGACAATCCTACACCATTTCGAATTGCTTATAGCCTCGAGAATCACCGTTTTCTGGCTATTTGATATTCTCTTAATTGTGGTTACCAATGGCGACGCTCTTGACCCAAGAACTAACTGCTCGCTTTCCAACCATCCGCAATCTTTCACACTCTCTTGGAACACAGATAGTTTCCCTGTCGCTGTCCCTACACACTATAAATACAATGGCAGTATACTTCTGTGGAAGAATATTAAATCTGTAAAGCCACATTACTTGTAAATGTCATCAGATATGTGATACTAGGTTCTACAATAATCAATGTTTATTCGATACTACTTATAAATGTTAATCAAAAAAACTAAAACCGAATACCCTATTGACCTTCCATTTACTTCTATGGAGTATGCCATCGACTTGTTGCAACAAAAAGCTACCAAAAATTTTCTAGAAAATAATTCCATTTATAATGAGTTAAGTTAGTTGTTGCAGCAAATTCGATCATAAATTAAAAACTTTTGAATGGCATTTGATCGTACCTAGTTTGTGAGGTGTTTAACAGAACAAGTTTGTTTTAGACAAGATCCCGGTGTTAAGACAGTTTTCTTGTCTGGTGAAGAGATGTTACCGTAAGATGACACGTCTAAATGTCTCTCTCTATTTACTTCTCTAGCCACAGGAGATACTGGGTCAGGTCAGGATGTGAGCGTGTTTTTCTCCGTGTCAGTCCGTCATAGAAAACTAACCATTTCTATGGGGTTTCCAGTGATAAGTTAAAGGTAGATTTCACATCAATGTGGTATGCTTGTTGGGGTTTCCTGTACCCTTAGAGCGGCCAACCATCTGGGGACACCTGGAACATACGGTCTTCATATGAAGTCTTTACACTACACCATTCCGAAACCGTCGTGGTCTGCCTATAGAAATATCATTGAAATCATTGCGTTATTAGAAACAGTGACGGTCCAGATGGCTTCAATCCGAACATATCTGGGATTTTTTCTCAAAGCGGCGAAAGTTATTCACAAATGAGCTGGAAATGAGTAGAGGAGCCTACCTAGGGATATTATTTGATCTATCTATTCGCCGGTGGGGCGGATATAGACAAACAAGAGGGCCCTGGGCAAAACAAAGTTTTGCACATGTTGTTAGAAGAAAATGGTGGTGTCCCCAGAAAAGTAATAAATAACATACTCGAATTTTATCAGTTCATTTATGAAATATATCCAGCTATTTGTGATTTGTCCACATCGTTTTAAAACCAGAAAGCGTATATTATGATTTATGTTTATCTTCTTATTTTTATGTATAAGTTCTGCCCAGAAATCATAAAACGTGTGGATTTTTAAAAATGACTTTACAGGGCCAAGTTAATACATTTCATTAGGAAATTACTGCATCGCGAATATAGCATAAGTTTCATCTGGTCTAATATAGACAATTGTAGATAGTGTGAGGTTTTTTGTCTGGCATCTCTCTGGTATTCTTCATATATTTGTCTGACGTCAAAAGGGCAAAAATAGCCGATACATTCCATAGCCTGCTTCCAGAGACGACTGGTTATATAAACAGGACTTTCTACAGAGAAGAATGTATCGTATTTCAAATAACATCGTTATATCATAATAAACTTCAAGTGACTCAAGTAACAATTCTTTCGTAAATTGTCCGTGTGTTTGATCTGGTAAAGAACGGCTAAATTACTTTTAAACTCGGAAATAGTAAAAATGTTTTGGTTCAATAGTAAAGCATGGTGTGGATTGAAATATGACGGTGTAGCGTTACAGGGATGATGGTAGATTTGAAAGCAGTTTGTAGGATTGTTTCGTCTTAGTCAGACCAGCTGTGTTTAAGTAAACATTGAGTTCGTGAATGAAGCCTGGCCTCTAAGGATTTTCTACTAGCTCTGTTCCGAAAGGACAATAGCTAAAGGGCTAGGTGCTTTGTGATCTCAAAACTGAATGTGTAATGAAATAACTGATCTTGCTTGACCCAGTTGTTCGTTTTGAGAAAGAAGGTAAGCCCAAAAGTTTGTGATGGAAAATTTAAGAAAGGCAGGTTCTCAAAGTTTTCTTAAATAATGAGGTTTCTCTCGCGGCCAATGCCACAAGAGTCGCGTTACCCTGGTGAGTTGGACACGGCTTAACAGCACGTGGGGATGTCATGGAGACGCTTAAAGGAATTTCATATCATGCACAGTTATAGAATGCAAGAAGCCGGATCGTCTTTCAGTGGTCATCGAGGGCTGTTTGACCGACAACACAGACCGTGCTGACCGCTAACATCTTATCCACTTTCAGAATCCGACGTGGTGTAGTTATTGACACCCACTAAATGACATCTTCCTGACAAAGGCGTCTAAAGTGCGTGATTTTTTCTAACTTTTTCTTCAACACCCCGTCAGGTGATAATCTTTTGCACACTTTAAACAAAAACAGGTACCGGTTGACTTCCGACTACCAGTATACGATATTTGAGCTCTCATATGCAAGTGTAATTCCACAACAAAACTGTTGATTTTTGTTCGGAGAAGATATAAATTGGATGTTAAAAAAGTCTCAAATGAAAATAAATATACAAAAAAATAATCAAACAGATAAACTGTGAGTCTATTCCTATGTGTGTGAGTTTGTCGATCAACATATAGTCCCTTTAGACAATAAAAAACATATTTAAAAAACGCAAAATACGGGTCAAATAAAAAAACTACTGTTCATAATACGGTCAAATAAAAAAACTACTGTTCACAAAGCCATTCCATTACTAAAAATATTTCTCTGAATACATTTCATAATAGGTTTTTTGCGGGATGAGGATCGTTTAATTAAGAATTTACCTTATCTGCTGAATGTCATTAAATAGTAATTTTAATAGTGAAACATAAAGCAAACTTAAAGTTATGTTAAACAGAGCAATTTATGTAGATGACATACACTTATTGATAAAACAAATAACAACTGTAAACATCAAATGACGAATACTGTTATTGTTAGTCTTATTAACTAAAACATGCCTTTTGGTTCTGTTTGACTAACTTCATTTCTCTACTCTTAATGGACAGTCTTCCTTGATCCTTAATGTTGGCTGCTTTCATGTGTTTATAAACTCTTCAGCTTACAGGTGATAAGCGTATCGCTCATAACTAGCCTTTTATTCTATACTGTTATTCTCTACAACTGTATGTTGATCCTGGTAATGGGCTCATGTTTTTTGGTTTTTGTCTTTCAAGATCGCGTTTTACCTCTCATTATTTGGTGTACATCAAAGACATTCTTAGGGAGGATTCTCCATTTCTGTCTTGATGGTCTGTCAGAATAAACTCAAACATCGCCAAGGAGTGTTTGTTACGGGCAAGGTTTGCCTCTGTCAATGCACCTTTTGATGAAAGAAATGGTTAAACAGAGCATTTATACTTTTATGCAAACATTGTCACCTTTGATGGTAGAGAGGGATATTTTTTCATTGCATCTTGACACCACACTTTATTACCATGTCTTTTTTCAGGGTTAAATATTTGGAGGGAAGTTTACTCTGTATTTATGTAATTTTTTCTGTCTTTGTAGGAGAGCGCCCATTCAAGTGTAACATCTGTGGAAACCGATTCTCAACCAGAGGAAATTTAAAGGTCCATTTCACCAGGCATAAGGCCAAGTACCCCCATGTACCAATGAACCCAAATCCAGTTCCTGAGCATCTGGATCATCTTCCTCATCTACCAAAGCATCATCGATCACATTCAGTAGGAAGCTCATCACACAGAAGTTCTCTGCGACCACCGTCTCACCATCATCATGGCCACCAACATTCTGGCCACCATCATCCTGGCCACCATCATCTCCCAAGCATGCCACGGATCTCTCCTGAAATTCCCAGCCCTGGATCCCAATCTGGGCTTCCCGGGAAAATCCAATTGCTTGCAGAAAGCAGTTCTAGCCCTGTAGTCGCTGCTAGTTATCCTCCCAGATCTGATTCTAGTCCCACCAGTGTGGCTAGCGAGGCTCCAGCTCGCACTTCTCCGGATGTGAAAGAAAGTGCCAACACTTCATCCACTTCTCAGGCTAATCACCACAGAGATATGATCCTGTCTCCATCTTCCATCAGTTCCATCACTCCAAAGATGCCACCAATTATTTCATCTTTGAATAGCAGTTTGGCTGGCATGAGCAACATGATCATGGCAGGGCCAACTGCAAACAGTTTGCCAATGTCTCTTGCTATGATGTCTCCCACCATAATGACAGCTATGCCACATTTCAGCCCAATCTTACAACCACCCCCAATGGAGCTGCCCTTCACACCCCACAGAATCCCAATAACTAATGGAGAGGAACAGGAAACAGATGAGAATGGAGTGATTATGCCCACAAAAACCATTGAATCAGGTGAAAATCTTGAAGAGTACATGGAGATATCCAAATCGGAAACATCCAAACTTGAAGCCCTTGTTCAGAATATTGAACAGAAATTGACAGACCCTAATCAGTGTGTTATATGCCACCGTGTTCTAAGCTGCAAAAGTGCACTACAAATGCATTACAGAATTCACACTGGAGAAAGACCATTCAGATGCAAGATTTGTGGCCGAAGTTTTACCACAAAAGGAAACCTCAAGACTCACATGGGTGTCCATAGAGCTAAACCACCAATGAGGATGATGCACCAGTGCCCAGTGTGCCACAAGCAGTTTACTAACCTACTTGTTCTACAACAACACATCCGCATGCATACCATTGGTACAGGATCTGAGCATCATATCTCTCATGACAGTCCATTCAGAGCTTTAGAGTGGACCCCAAGACCACCATTCCATGATAGCCTCTACCCATTACCACGACCTGGAGAGTTGGATCTCAGTAAGGCCTCTCCATTTCCATCTTTCCCACCGCCTCCAAGAGATCCAGAGCAGATTATGGAACTAGACTTGAGTAAACGCTCCAAAGATAAGGAGGACCATGAGGACAGAGATATTAAATCAGAAGCTGATGAAGGTGACCATTCTATCATTAGGGCACAGCATGAAGACAACAAAATTGCTTCTCTGTCAGATGATGAAATGGACCAAGAAATGGATGATAGTCTTGACCAACATGCAGAAATGGCAAAGTCAAAACTTGATGAAAGACCAGGATCTTCGTTTTCAACAGGTTCTGAATCGATGGCATCTCCCAGCCCTCGGCCTGCAGAGTCTTTGTACCCTCCATATTCAATGGCTCTTTCTGCAGCATTCCCACCAATTACTGGATACAATCCTCTATATTCTACTTCTTTGGCCGCCCTGGAAGAGAAAGTCAGAGCCATTAACTCTATAACAGCATTTCGACCAATGGAAAAGCTGCAAGAAATGGATAGACCAAAACATGAAAACAACAATAACATCCCTCCAACCTCTCCTAGCTCAGATGACAGACCAGATAGATCCCTGAATGCTTCTCCTACTGGTGATGCTGGATCAGAATCAGGTTCCATTGGCAGTAAAGAAGATGGCGGCAAATCAAAATCTTATGCTGGTTCTGTTGGATCTGATGATGGATCTAATCTCTATTTTCCTATCTTGAGCCCTGGCGGGACAATGATGAATCTGACAAGACAATGTGCTGATGGCAAACCTAACACTACCTGTAATATTTGCCTGAAAACGTTCGCCTGTAGAAGTGCACTAGAAATACATTATCGAAGCCACACAAAAGAACGTCCTTTCAAGTGTGAAGTTTGTGATCGATGCTTTTCCACAAAGGGTAATATGAAACAGCATATGTTAACTCACAAAATCAGAGATTTACCATCAGAGGCATTTGGTGGAGAATTAAATGGGGAGATAGAGCCAGACGTGAAACAAGATGACCAGCTAAGTGTGTCCAGTGCACCTGAAACACCCGTTCATAATCGACCATCGTCAGCTTCATCTGTATCTAGTGAAACAGTTTCTCCCTTTGTAAGAAGAGGAACTCCAAAGCATCAGTGCCAAGTTTGCATGAAACACTTCTCCAGTGCTAGTGCTCTTCAAATCCACATTCGCACCCATACTGGTGACAAACCTTTTAAATGCACAGTTTGTGGAAAGGCCTTCACAACCAAAGGAAACCTCAAAGTTCATATGGGAACCCACATGTGGAATAACAGTCCTTCTCGACGTGGACGACGGATGTCTATTGAACCACCATTTATGTTCGGTCCCAAAGAGAATCCATTTTTAGCTGCTGCTGCTGCTTTTCCTCATCGCTCTCCCGAATTTTTCTTCCAGTACCCACCACCTTTTCTGAATGGCATGTCTCCTAAACTGAACGAGATATCGGTAATTCAAAGCCTGAATGGAGGGCTTGGCCATGGACCATTGAGCTACCCATCTCCTATGACTTCCCCTGTCTCTAAAGAGGAGAATCATAATGACACAAGGATGGCAAGTAGAGAAAGAGAGCGCCAACATTCTGGGGAGAGTAGGAAAGAAGAATCTAAAGAAGCTGAGGACAATGTGCGAGTTTCTAGTTCAGGAGAGCTTGACCTCAGCATGAAAACATCATCTAACTCCTCTGGTAAATCTTCTGTATCTCCTCCTCCTAGTTCATCGCCAGCACGTGAGGATGTTCATGAGTCACGGTCACAGACAGATATGTCACCGTGGATGTGGAAAAGCACATGTCACATTTGTAGTTTTGTTTGCTCCTCGCCAACTGCTCTTGATCATCATATCAGATCACAACACTTTCGCGAGGAACCTACTCCCAAAATGGTAGCGTGAATTTAGAGTTCTCAGAGCAATGTTGAACATTTATGACTTTTTCTAAAAAAAAAGAGTTCATTGCTTTGAGGCACTGATACCCACCTAGTGACAGGAACACTTGAGAAGCATTGACCAAAGCCATTCCATGCAATGAAAAAAACTAGTCGAAACCGAACTTTAATGAAATTACTATATCATTATTTTACTATATAATCACTATCGTTAGACAATGAAAGCTTTAAAACCTTGTGCTGCAAATGCGAAATCAGTACAAATAGATGGAACATTATATGGAACATTATGATCTCAAATTTGGTGAGCGACAAAATATGAAATGAAGTCCCGTGTTTCTTTTCTCTATATATTATTCCATACCTTTCTTTGAAAAGGTAACTGTACATTTTGTATATAAATACTTGTATGTCAAGTAGCCTAGAAATTAAAATGTTATATATGAAGAAGTAAATTTTTACAGAAAAGTTAGGAAACAGATGAGAATGGAGTGATTATACCCAGTATATAAAACATACTGAAGTTACATTAGACCGTAATTCCAATTACAATATAGGTGTCTCGTCTATGAACTTATTAGACAGTTTCTTGTTGGATAAATATGTTTACGGATTACGTTTGCGTATTCCACTTTTATGGTTAGTGATGTGTTGAACAGATTCGTCTGTCTCTCTTTGAGGAGAAATTTCCTAACTGATTATCGTCTTCGTTAATGTCTCCACATATCTATAATGAGTATGTAAATATATATATATGTTAATGTCTTCGCATGATGTGGACCCATTTGCCGGGCAACCGTTAGTAACGTTAATTTTCTTGAGCAAATCGCAGCCAATATATGATGCATATCACATAACGTTTCTATATCTTGATAACCATTGAATGAAAAGACCAGCACTCCAGGCACACACATGCATTCGTAGACTTTCTTTCGCATTCTCTCTTTATTCTATCTCATATGTATATATACACTGGACTCACGAAACTATCCACTTTAGTCCCTGTGCATTTGTCGTCTTTCAGTAATAAATAAATAAGTGAACCTATTGTATTTATTGAAACATTGTCCCTAGGTACCAACGCGTGTTATAATTTTCTATAGACTATGCTAGTCTTCTCGATCTGAACAAGTCTCTGGGTTGGTTGAAACTTGCCAGTGTTCCTTCATATCGACGAAGAGAAAACTATTATTAATAAGTAACTAATGGTGTTGGGGGTTACAGGCAACCAAGGCGTCATTTGACCATGACGCTGTGCTGGAAAAGTGCGTATTAATAATCTTGTGTAATGTCCTTGGATGAAGTTAACCCCTCCCATCTTATTTTCATAAACATTGCTATCTTAAAGCGCATTGTGTCATGGTAGTCGCAAATTACGACATTGATTTAGTGAATAGGTGCCTGCCTGTTGATGTAGTCCTGCACAATGCATAACATTATATAGCATTTATTGTTGGTCATATACATAAAAATATGTTAATTTCATCCATTTAGTCAAAGAAGCTTTAAAGTCCGATTGGACGAATCGCAAAGCTATGAAGGTCTTGCCATAATTTTATTATTTCGTATCAATTATTATTTCTATTAGTTTTATTTTAAAGATCGGTGCTGTCATCAGAAAATATTGCTTACTTATTCGGATAAGATCAAAAGTTGCAAAGTTCGCATTTAACTGTGTCACTGTTCTATTTTGTCATTGGAAAACATTTTTATCTACACAAGTCTTCCAAAATGAAATGTGATAGAGGAGTGGCCAATAGCAGAAGCCTTTCCAGGGTTCAAAATCTCAAATATGCCATATTTAATTAAAGTTTCATGAAATAGCCAACCCTGACATGTGGGTTTGTTGTTTTTGTATGTGTAGGACTCTATTGTGGGAGGTCAAACTGAAATTGTCCTGCTACTGTTATAATTTAATGTCCCCAGACTTGTCTCCAAAAAATTGAAAGGTAATATATGGGCCTAACCCATATGAAACGCAATTTTGATATTACACTTTTTTATGTTTTTTTGTTTGTTACTATCAGCAGTTTATTGCAATTTTTTCTGTGTCTTTGCGATATTATTTTGCAATTTTATTTGTTCAAGAAATACTTGTCACAGTTGTTTTTGTGATCTTTTTTTTCTCCTGAACAATAAATAGTCTATTGATGTATGAAACTTGCACTGTTTTCTTAGTTTGTCTCCTTTATGATATTGAGAACACAGCGATCTAACGCATGGTCTTTGGTTACAGACCAACGCTCCACTTACTGAGCCCAAGATCTTTGGTCACTGGACCAACATTTCACCTACTGAACCCCAGTATCTTTGGTTACTGGACCACTTTTCACCTACTGGGCCCCAGTATCTTTGGTTACTGGATCAACACACCTACTGAGCCCAGGTATCTTTAGTTACGGATCCAACATTATGTGCGACACTAAGCTGTGGCTAGTCATGGTACAACACTTAGCTGTGGCTAGTTATGGTAGACCTACAACACTAAGCTGCGGCTAGTCATGGTAGACCTACAACACTTAGCTGCGGCTAGTCATGGTAGACCTACAACACTTAGCTG